>VDFB02039590.1:0-23720 GCA_007258455.2 Sequoia sempervirens | reverse complement strand
TAATGCTCATAAAAATTAAACTCAATAAAATATAATATTTCAAAACTTCAACAATGTTGATATCATTTAAGGTCTATAGACCCCTCTCTCTTATGTGGGCTAATCTATCCTACCATACTATAGTACTTTTTATAGGTAACTTATTATCCAAAGAAGAAAAATCTTGAGAGACCTAGAAACCACAACTATAGATAGTGAAAAGGATACCATCTCTTTACCCAAAGAAGTAGTTATAAACTATTTTATAAAAGTATTATTATGCTCAATAGTCCATGCATCAATTTTAAAAAAATTTACCAATATACTACCTCTAACAATCACCATAACACATCTTACCATTTAATTTTATTTATTTAAAAATGCCACCCACACATCTAGGTCTATTAGTTTTCTCATAGATAAAAGGTTACATGCTAACCCATGAATATTCAATACACCATCAAATATTCTAATTCTACCATAAAAAATCTTAATTATATGTTACCATGGATAGTAATAGCTCAATTAAAATTATCATCCAAGTACACCTTACCTCCTTTGACTTTTCATATTTACGACATACAATAATAGGGATAATAAATATTAATTCTACATTATAAACATAATGCAAGGTGAGCAACACTCTTTTTTTCCAACATGAAACATGCATGCATTAACTATGCATTCAATCCTTGAGATATCGATAAAAGACTTATATAATTATAAAGATAATAACTGCCATTCTAAGAAGATGTGAAACACATAAAATGCATCTTTGTTGATAATTTGAGCTTAATAGGGTCAAAGTTGTAACTAAAGATACATAGTAGACTATGTGAGGCATTTCCCCACTTACAACAACTTTTCTTAGTTGGAAGATCTATAATTCTAATAGGTGACCTAGCTAAACTACCACTTGTCATGGGCAAACCCATCTATGTATCACACTCAAATACTAAAATGTTATGGAAACACTTTACAAATGAGATAGTTTTCACATTAGAAATGGTGTTATGTCAACAAGGTGACATTCAAAGCCAAACCCACTTCCGTAAAACATTATAAAATGTACATAATGCAAAACTAACACAACACGGTTGGAAACTATTATCATGACACATACAAACATATTACCAACAACAAATGAAAAAGAAGAATTTGAAAACTCTATGCATCTATTTGCTATAAATGACCTAGGTAGTGTAACTACACAACAATTTTTTTCTAGAACTGCTAGGTATTACAAGAAGAACATAACTAAAATCAAACACTGATGCTACTAACAACCAACTTCCATAGGAATTCCTACTATATAAAAGATAACAAATCATGCTAACAACAAACTTATGAACTCAAACAAAATTTGTAAATAGATATATCACAAATAATATTCACAATTTATTCTCAAAGCCACTAATTATACTAATATACATTATACTTTAAATTAATAAGTAGACCACCATAGATCCCAAATGATCTAAACACTACACCTATAACACTAACCATGACACAAACAACTATTATACATAAATCCTTAAACCTAACACTATATAAAATGACAATTGATATTAACAAAATTAAAAACAATACCTGACATCTACAACTATATCTAAAATCGAATCAATAGATAAGCTTCGTATTAACGAGCATTCCATACATCTACTTGTCTTATTTCCTTGTCCTTTTGAGAAAGGACGGTAGATCAAACCTCTCGGCCTTTTAACAAAAGAAGTCTGTCGTCTCTCTCAACATTTTCGGTCTTATTGGCTGTAAGAAACAAACAAGGAACGGCATCTTTCACTTTCCAATCCTTTCCTGGAAGAAGGCTGCCGTGGAATCTATTTACATGCAGGTCTTGACCTAGTCCCATCCACTCCATTTTTCCTCAAAACATATCCATCGTTTCCGAGATTTGCTTTACCTCTTTGGTTTCAGCTCCATCCTCACATTTATGGCTTCTACATCCTCGTCTCACCAAAATAATGCTTTCTCTGGAATCGAACCTCCTAACAAAAGGAGAAAGGTAGAAGAATCTTCCAGACTGTTTGATGTGTTCATCAATCACAGAGGCCCCGATGTCAAACGAACTTTGGCTACTCAGCTTTACAACTCTCTTGAGCAGCGGGGAATACGAGTATTTCTTGATTCCGAAGACAAAGATCTTTGAACTTCCTTTCCTTCTACTATTGAGACTGCCATCTGCTCCGCTTCTGTACACATAGCCATCTTCTCCAAACGATATGCACAGTCCACTTGGTGTCTGGCTAAGTTGGTCCTCATGTCACAAAGTAAGGCAAAAATTATTCCCCTGTTTTCTCAAGTGGAACCATGGGAATTCCACCAGATCGAGAAGGAAGTATATGCTTCTGCATTTCTTAATTATGAAGAGAAGGGCGTATATATGGAGAAGATCAAGGAGTGGAAGGAAGCCCTTCAATCAGTTTCATTTACCACAGGCTACGACTTCAGTGATTAGGAGTAAGTTTCTGCCCGTTTTCAATTTACTTTGGCAAATCTATTTCTTTACTTTTTATCTTGCAAAACAGGTTAATTACAAATTTCTTTCTCATAAAATTCTTCTTTCTCTTGCTGTTCTAGTGACTGCAAAAAAATAGTTTCAGCTGTGGAAAAAGAAGTACATAGGACACAACGTTTGCATGTTGCCAAACATCCAGTAGGGCTTCGTAAGCTTGTAAAGGATTTTGCAAAGCAATGCCTTGGAGAGCTTGTTCAAGATTTTGAGAGCCAGTGCGGAATGAACAAAACAAGAAAAAAGAAAGCTAATGTTGTTGGCATTTTCGGTATAGGTGGGGTTGGAAAGACAACTCTCTCCAAAGAGTTGTTTAACCAAAAGAGATCACAATACACAAGAGCAAGTTTTCTATTTGATGTTCGAGAAGCCTCTGCCAGGGCCGAACTACCTAGTTTGCAAAGTATACTGCTCAAAGATCTCTTCTGTGAAGATCACAGATTTCAGAGTCCCGAGGAAGGGACAAGCTGTCTGAGGCATCGTTTGAAAAGGAGCGGCTCTTTGACTTTCCTAATTGTTTTAGATGATATCGATCATGTGGAACACTTAGATACTCTAATAGTCATGGATATAATAAATAAGTATGGCAATACTCTGGTAATTATTACAACACGAGATGTATGGGTCCTTGTAAGGGCGGGAATTGAGATTGGTCATCATTTGAAAGGATTGGATAGAGAAGATGGGAAAGAGCTATTTTGTTGGCATGCTTTCCGTCAACCCCATCCATCCAGCGGATATGAAGATCTAGTCGAAAAATTCATAAACACGTGTGGAGGCTTGCCTCTATCTCTTCAAGTTCTGGGTCGGCATGTTTCTAGTAAAGACCCGCGATATTGGAGGGAAGAATTGGAAAAAGTCAATAAGACGCTGCCCCGAGATGTAAAGAGAAGGCTGGAGATAAGCTTTGATTCCTTAGATTATGAAGAGCAACAGATTTTCATGGATGTAGCATGTTTTTTCATCGATAAATCAAAGACTATGGCCATGAGCATATGGGAGGGATCTGGATGGAGGTCTCACCATGCTTTGGAAACACTAAAAGATAAAAGTCTTGTAGAGGAAGTTGACGTAAGGTATTGGCCTTTCGTGGATTGCAGACAGAAATCTTGTCGGCACCGGTTTGCTCTCAAAATGCATGATCACCTACAGGACTTGGGAAGAGAAATGGCAAAAGACCTGAGCCATCCTCGTCATGTGTGGCATCCCAAAAATCTTAAATCTTTGGTATGCTTGCCCCTCCTCCAAGTCTCCTTTTTTTATTGATATTTAAATTTCGAAATTCATACTACTACACAAATCTAAGCTGCATTCTGTGAATGCAGCAATTAAAGGGATTCCAAAACATCCTCGCTCAAACCAAAGGGAGGTGTTTCCATTCCATTCGGGATGAATCCAATGGTTGTCAAATTACATACTTTTTAGGGGAGCCGGAAGATAGTTCCGATACTTCTCTGCTATGGCTTCAGCTTGACTACCTGAAACGGCCTCAACTTGTCATGAATTCAGATATAAACCCAAGCATTCCTTCATGGATTCCTCTTCGAAACTTGCAGTGTTTTAACAATTAGAACTGGCCATTTCCAAACATTGTGGAAGAGCGATATGCAGGTAGTTTGTCCTTCTCCATCGAAAATTAAGTATTTCGATAATGGTATACTTAGATGTGCATTATGTTATGATTAGTTTCTTGGCTATTAGGTACAGCCAAAGCTAAAAATAATTTTATTTATATTACCAGGCACCCTCCCATTTAAAAGAGCTGCAGATTATTGGAACCTATCTGGAAGAGTTTCCAGATTTGTCGGGAAAATCAGATAATATGGAAGCGGTAGTGTTACATGCTACGAAAATTCAAATGGATATTTGGTCTTTATTGGGATGTCTAGGAATGAATCTCCGTAGTTTAAATGTGATAGGCTCTAAATTAACAGGGGAGCTGGCTTCCACTGATACTGCAGAGGGGACTACTTTTAAGTCGTTAGTTGTCTATGAATTCCAACTACCTGAGGAGAGCGAAATCACTTTGAATAATGAGGGGTGGTCTAGAACAGCAATGATTGACGTCGAAAATTTAGAGATTAAAGACCGTAATCTTGTAACGAAGATTTTAATCACTGGCAATTGCTGTCAACACCTACAGTCTCTCAAAATTTGTGAAATGAAAGATCTTATTGAAGTGGATTTAGCTAGGATAACGACATTGAATTTTCCTGAGATTACCAACTGTAAAAAATTAAAAAGATTAACACTACCATCTGATCTTTCGAAGATTATAGAATTCAAGATTGAGGAATGTACAAATTTGGAGAGTGTCGGGAATATCAAATCTGACAAAACTGACACGGTTGTACATTAAAGAATGTCCTCAGCTTGAGGAGTTGCCAAGTCTTTGCAGAGTGAGCTGCTTGGAGCAAATTGTCATTGATTCTTGTGAGAAGCTGCAAACTATATCAGGTAGGGGATATAAATGAATCACTTTCACAGTACCCTAACTCTGACCATAGCTTTAACATGCGTCAAAGAAGAATGGATCATTATAACGGTAGAATCTTATGGTTGGCATTTTCTGAGAATTGAGAATGCATTCAGGGGATATGGAATAATGAAAAAAGGGTTTCGGGTAGAGGTGAACAGAGGTGAGAAGTGGAGAAGTGTGTTAAGAGTTGTATAATAGGCTATATTATTTACAAATTGATTTTCTATAGAGGATTAAGGATGCAATCAATTAGATTTTTGAAAAGCACAAGTGTAAACAAGAGCTGCAGAGCAGCGAAGTTCCTGTCAAAGTGTGCAAGAACAGTTTTGGTTTTATTTGTTGTGCAACAATTGGAATGGTTGTAGGCGATGCTGGCATTGGAATGCATTCTGAATAGCTTATATATTATGCTCCATATTGCAAGCCTCTACAATAAAGATGTAAATGAATTCGTGCTATTGTGTTATTGTCTTACAAAATGCATTACCCAGTTTGGCTCTAAGTCCTAATTGAATACACTTTAAACAACTCTTTTATAACAATAAAACTATAATTACATTACATCAACTGTTTTCCATAAGGCATAAAACCATTGCTACAATTCTCTGCCTAAATATGGTAGAAGAACTTCGGCATTGTACAATAAGACATAGCTACACATTAGCAGCTTTGATTTATGAAAGTAGTACTAAGAAAGAAAGATGTCTCAGGGATTTAATCTCTGATTGCAGAGACTCATCCACCAAAATCATACATACATAATTCAAAACCTCTGTTAGAAAAACCAGAGTATCTTAGTTTGGTACAAATTAAAATGGAAGAAACAACACTTTAAGCAATACATCAAGCATTTGGGTTCTCATCACTAAACATGGTGGCAAAATGACTGCTATCAGCTGCAGTCAACTGCCTTGAATTTCCAGTGTGGGTACCCCCATTGTAATATTCAATATTGATCTTCCATGTGCCTCTGATACCATCTCTGAGCATCATGGTAATCAGAGTTATGATTATATCTTGTGTAATCTACATCCCTGGGATAGTCTTGGGTCATATTGTACCCATATAGATGGTTGTGGTCTATTGTCCTGTAGTAGGTTTCAAGTGAATCAGGTAATGGAACAGAACTTGCTTAGTAAAATGCACACCCATAGGCTTCTCAACATTCTCTATAGAAAAACATACAACTTTTATACACATTGTAACAACCACAAATAGCAAAATACTGCATTTGGTGTAAGAAACAAAAATAGAAAAACGTTAGTTATAAAACTGCTCAATAGTAATTTTGTATTCCATTTTATATATAAAGTAAATAATTGTGTTATTGTTATCAATAAAAAACTAATTTTATTTAAATTACAAAAGACAAAATTGGAATTTTCCCTTACAGTTTGAACTTTGAACTTTGAAGAGATATGTGTATCTTCTGTACACAACCATTACAATCCATGCGAACTTGTATTTCTGTTATTTGTGGTCTTTGCAATAAAAAAAAGACACAATCATCAGCTTAAATTTTGTAGTTCTCTCTTTCTTTTCATTAGACTACTTTCAGAACCATTATCTTTTGTAATTATTTGTAAGGACATGGAAAAATCAGAGTGAAAGAAATCATATCAAAGAAAAAAGCTTCTAGAAAAAACTATTCTAAACAAATCAGATGATGATGATAACGGGTCACACAAATGTGGCCTAAAACTTCAATAATCTCATTCCATTCAAACAATCTCTTTCCATCTTCATTCTTGTTATCTGTTGTTTCTAGATTTGATTGTATTAGAAATTTTTGCATCAAATCCAAAAACAACAGATAACAACATTATGAATTGTGAAAATTTGATACTTAATGTTCTGTAAGCTGTACGCAAAAACAATGATATAATTTGATATACACATTAGAAAAAAGGATAAAAAAGTTAAAAAACTCAACACCCACAATCTCATATAGAATACCAAGGTATACATCTGGAGCCAGAAGTGGGCTCATTCTTTGCGATTTCAACGAAAATGAACATAAAAACAGTGCAGAGCATTAGAAAGAAGAGACAGACCTCAACTAGTAAGGCCATGAGTAGGCTGAGACCTGTTGAAGATCACAGAGAAGCTGTGTGTGTTCCTATTAAATTGCATAAATGGAATTTAAGAATATATAAAAGAAGAGGATCATCCATAGCACTTTGTTAGAAATCAATGATGAGGATCATCCACAGACAGATAATAACAGTCTTGGAGAGAGTCCTGCAGACACATTTGTAACCAATCAGACCTTGTGTGAAGAAATACACCTACACCAAGACATGCATAAACTCTATACAATCCTGAGGTGGAAGACAAGCTCTGCTTGCAGGTCAAACCAAATGACTCTCCTTCAATAGAAAATTGCACAAAACTTTCATGTTGGACCATTTCTATTTGTGGTGAAGACAAATGAAGCAACTTACAGGAAAAGTTTCCAGCCCGTACAAAGAACCATCCTGTATCGCATATCAGTTTTTTCTAAAAGGCTATTGTATGTATACAAGAAGTTGAACAGAGAACATGTGATAATATAAGAATCACATATAAGTAGGTCAAGAAGCTCCAAAAAGATAAATCTAGCTAATTTCTTCATTGGATGCCCTTAAGAGATGTGTTTCTCCAAAAAAAGCTCTGCATCATTCTGTAAATTGATTCAACACTTCAGCTAATCAATTGCATGTGTTCTAGATCAACATGAACGGTAAAAACAGTTGTTTCAAATAGTTAAAACTTAAAGGCGCTGAACCTGCCCTGTGTATGCCGTTGTTTTAAGATTGTGTAACCAATGGTGGGGTCTTGTTAGGATGGATAAATTAATATTCGCAGTTCATGCAGTTCTAAAAAGATACCACCTTGACTAGACTACTAATTTGTTCCATCCATGCTTTTATGGCCCAAAATGCGTTGAAAATGTCAATATAAAAGCTAAACCATGATATACAACACAAGATTCAAAAATATTAAAAGGATCGTGAGAGTTCTTATTTATTTTATCAAGAACTATGCCCTGATTTCTCATATATGAAATATGAAATCAAACGAATGTCTCTCTCTAAGCTAATACAAATTTATCAGGAAAAAAAATGAATCTCTATTGGTTATCCTGTCTGTAAGTACTTGCTTACTGTTGTATCCCTGTCTTACAATGACATCTATTTTAGTATTTACTCTGAAAGTGAAAGGACTGATGATTGCATAAAAGACACCGGGGAAAGTGGTTTTGCCTCCTCTGTAATGCCCTTGTGAGGACCATCATCAACTGTGAGTGCTACAATCCGCTCTGGGTTGGTCATGTTTTTTACTGCTGTTGTTTGTGAACAATGTCCATCCTTTTTTAATATTTTTGTTGTGTAGACACTTGTTGTAGCTTTATTTAGAGCTCACTTAAGCATTTAAAGGGATAAGCGGCCCATTGAACAAGGTGTAAGATGCACTTAGTCTAAGATAGTCTTCTATATACATGTGGCAGTAAGTGCAAGTCATAAAATACCTAACCAAACAAGCAACAGAACCAGATAAACAAGAAATTTACAAGGTGGATGAAGAAAGTCTATATGACCTGACACCGAAATCCATTTGCTTATGACCTGAAGAAAAAATATGCACATGACCAGTAGAAATAAGAATCAAGGAGAAATTAAAATAACAAACCACCTGAAAAATTCGAGGCGCAGTAGGACTGGAACCTGGGCCGCTTCTGTTACATTGGCCATGACACCCCGGGGCGTCAACAGGGCATCAGTTTGCTCATCATCATTGTCGTCGCTGAGCACATTTGACGGCAGCCAGAAGTTGGGACTTAATTCCGTCACCTTAAGTCGCACTTAGCGATATAATTGAAGCACTAGGGTTTTTTTTTTTTGTGAAAAGGGTTTTAAAAACATGAAAATGATAATCATATCTCGCAGATCATTGGAATATGCGTATTGTTGCTTCCAGTTCTCTAAAGAAAAAAATATTGTAAACCCTAATACAAAAAATTATGAACACCCGACACACGGAAAGCCCAAAAGACCCTCAACTCATCCTCCTCTTCTTGTTGTTTTTCTGGTTCCTAGGAAACCCTGCAACATTTGTAGCAGAATCCGCTGTGTTCTGCTTCCTCATCTCTTTAATGGCATTAGGAGTGCAAAGTGCAACGTTGTACATCCTATACTAGAAGGTGCTTTGCTGTGTATGAAAGCAACAAGCCCTTTTGCAACTGTATATTTCAATGTCCTTTCTATTTCTATTAGGGAGAGGGTAATAGTCGTGCACTCAATCGTAAATATAATACCCAATAGTCGTTTATATAATGTCCAATAGTTGTGATTTGACTACCCATAATTAAACAAAATGTATGCTTTTGATCTAAAAAGCAACCAATCATGTGATACCACATCAGCACTCAACTACTCATGATGTAATGCACGAGAATTGGTCTCACTATTTTTTGGGGCCTTTTGGACACCTTGACAAAAACGCATGCTGATGTGGCATCATATTTGATGATGTGGCCTGAAACCTTAGTTATAGCGAGAACTTGCTAAAGTAAGCTGCTGTAAAAAATTGGGAGTGATTTGAAATTCGATAGGATAATTAGAAGTGCAAGTTAGGGTGCGACGACCACTGTCCCTCTCCTATTGTGATGTCTCTCTCCATGCAAATCGCCAACTGTTCAAACCGCTCATTAGCTGTCTGCTCTCATCTCTGACAATCTACAGGTACGACAATAAGCAGCAGCCTTCCTCGAAACTCATGCGCTCTCTTGTCTTACAGGCCACATCAATCACAAAAGCGTGCTTGATGAGAAGTCAGGAAAAAATAATTGAAAATTTGAGCTAAAAAATGTGCACCTTTCTTCATTGAACATAGGCTGTAAAACAGATGTAGCAAAATCTGAATTATAATTGGCTGTAAACAAATACATTAATCGTTGTTTAACATCTGAACCCTTCGCTATAGGTAGGAACTAATAGCCTAATAATAATAATAGAGGTTGATTATTTTTCTCTCAAACTTTTTAAATTTTCTACATCAAAGATCAAAGTATGTCGTTAAGAAATCTATAGAAAGGTTGATTATCCCCTCTCAAATATTTTAAATATGAAGATTAAATATCTATCCTAGTACCAAATGCACTTGTACCATGTTGTAATCTATACAATAGATGATGACTCAAGATATTGTGCAAGAACTCAAAATTATTAAAATTATAAATATAGATGATTAATAAATTCAAAATAGCACTATAGAGTTAGTCTCTAAATGAGTAATGCAAATGTTCTAGAAGGAGTATAGCAATATGAAGGCATAATAACATGAAGCTACAATATATCACATTTATAGTAAGAAAATACAAGTTTCTTTTCCTCGAGTTCTCATAAGTTGCAATATTTTGGATATTATTCATTCTAATGTCATTGATTCTATTGATATTCCTTTAATTTTAGACTCTGCATATTATGTTGATGACTATAGTAGGACATGAATTTATTTATTAAAGAGTAAACTAAAAGATATTAAAATAATTTAAAGGAATGATTGAGTTGTAATATAGAAAATTAATTAAATTCTTAAGTACTAACAATGATGATAATTTTTTCTCTAATAATCTTTGGTAGATTCTATAAAGATACAAAATATCAAGAGAAAAGACAATTGTATATTCTCCATCACATAATAAAAAATGAAAAAGGAACCAATAGGGCGTTGATGGAAAATGGTAGAAGTAAATGATTTTGGCTTGCAAATTTTTTTTGGGGCTAACGTTGCAACCACTACCTACTACTTAATCAAGAAGTCTATTGCATTAGCTCTTGTGGATAAAACACCTATGAAGATGTGGTTAGGTCACATGTTTTCATGGAAAAATATAATTTTTTTGGTGTGAGTCATATTCACGTGTCAAGGGAGAAGCAAATAAATTTGGAGGAGGTTGTTAAATATCTTCATCAATTAAAATTGTGGTATGAAAGAATGCAATATTTAGAATTATTTTGCATTAAAGGCAATATATAGTAGAAGTGTGATTTTCAGATAAACTAAACCTTCTTCCATTATCCTATATCTTCAAGGAAAAAAAAGAAATATGTGATTAAGCTTCCTTATATGATTGAGAAAGTTGAATCAAGCCCCTTACATAGACAAGAATTTGATAGGATCTCATCTAGATTTAAATCTTCATAATAGAAGGAACAGACTCAAACTCAACTTGTTCAAAGGTTTATATAGCATAAATAACCACTAGAAAGGTATTCACCTAATGATTCTAAATTTGTATTTGTTAGAGTAAAATACCCTTTCATCCAAGCACTTAAGCTTACTTAAGTCATGTGCTTTTTAGTGTCTCAAGTTTTTGTAAGAGGACACATGTCATGATCTCCTATCATTCTCACCTAGGATTTCTCTAGGGTTACTTTTTGTATAAGGATTCATTCTGTCATTATTCACTCATATAATTATGAGGTTTGCACATTAATGATGGTTAATTTTTGTGGATGAATTATCTTTTGGCCTCCATAGTCTTGCTTCTCTTTTTGTGTGTTGGATGTTTGATTGCAAGTGATCCTTAGGAGTTGGGGGATTGAGTGATCAACGAGCTAAAATGGTAACAGAGCTCCAAGTTAGTATCTCTTACTTTATTTTCTGAGAGGTCTAGACTTTGATAATTTTTGGTATATTGTGGACCCAAATGAAGCTCATCATTACATTTGGAAGCCCTAAAAACCTTAAGATTGATTATCATTTGATCAAAATTGAAGGTCTAAACTTTTTGAGGTATTTTTGGTTGGGCATAAATTTTGAGGGTTGATAATTCCATACAATGTACAAATTCTTATGATCATACAAGATTTGTATGTTGTATGACATATTATGGATTTGTATAGGAAAGTTTTGGGCCCCTATATAGTTTTTCCCTTTTTTGGGTTTCACATTGTGCATTTTTTGATGTATTTATAATGGTTAGTTCTCTTATTATGATATATGTTTATTTTCTAGATTCTTATGATTTGTCTAATTATTTCTTTTCCTTCCCAAGGAGTGGCATTTTCATTTTGAACACTCAAGTAGTGGTACCTATTTTTTGTTTGGGTGGGAATTGTTTTGTTACCACCAATAGAATTTTTTTTCTCAATCAATGATTTGAGGTTTTTTTTGCGTTTTTATTCTTATCACTCCCACCAACATTGCAACCCCCTTTCCAATTATGCATACTATCATTGATAAACCCTATGAAATGTGATGGAAAGCATCTTGTATTCTCGATCATAATTTTTTCCCAACATTCATTAAACTTCTCCTATGCATAGTCCTAGTGCATTCTTCCAAGCCCCTTGTAAATTATTTGCAGCCATTAGTTATTTCTAGTAATTTTTTCTTAAAGTGTTTTTATGCTTGTGTTATTGAACTTCACACAAGGGCTTCTATTTCCTAGGCTACTTTTTATAATTGGTATTAATTTACTCTACCAAAATACACATGAACTTTGTTGGAATTGTCTTTTTGAAGGGAGTCACTTTACTAAGTGTGGGAATTTTATTTTGTTGGCCATCTATGATTTGAGGCTTATTCTCATGTTGGTTATATACTCCCTTCTAATAATGTTTTAATTACATGGCCACCAACCTTCATCTCACTCAATGACATCCCAAACTGTCATTGAAATTTTCATCAACTAGCCATAGCTTCTTGTTGGCATTTTGACATTTTTCTTGTAGGCATATTTTTTCCAACAAACCCTGGGATATTTCAAGTACAAAAAGAATATTATGTTGTGATAATTTTTTTTAGATGTTTTATGTTTTTTTACTTGCTAAGGAATATTTTATTGAGGCAAAATAATATTTTATTGACATGAAAGGAATATTTTGAGCTTAATAGCATATTACATCTACTAATATTAGCATTATGTGAACAATATGAACTACCGATTCAACTTGCACCTAATTGTAGTTTTTCTTTAAAGGAGATTTTTTTTTTTTGTATAACTTGGGCATATTGTGTTGAATTTTGACAAACAATATATCATTGGAAAACTAATTTTGATCACTTTCTAATGGTATAGATGTTATTTCTTAATTTTTTTCTCACACCTTTTATCACTTGTCAAAGTCAAATGTTCTTCTCAGCTCTTGAGCTCTTACCTTTTGACTAGTCCTTCATTTTATGTTATTTTTTGGCATTGGAGATATTTCTTAGGGATCGCAATAGCTATCTATGCAATTTTTCTAGATTTCTCTCTAGGTACATTTTATTTAGCCTTTGTCTCACATTCTAGTTCATTACTTTGAAGTTTTCGCACTTGGAATTTTTTTGTTTATGTAAGATGATTATTTTGAGTTGTTTTACATGTATTTGCAACATTAAGTCCATTTTAATCATTGTGGCATGTTTTGAATGAACTCTCTTTGTAGATTCCTTGAGGTAAAGTGTCATTGTTGTACATGATTTTTTGAGATTTTGTAAAGTATATTGAGAAATATTTTGTACTTGTATTGTATTATAAAGTGCTATAAAGGGGTGTGTAGTTCCCTAGTTTTTTCCATCATACTTTTTAAAAGTGAGTGTCCATTCTTGACAACTTTGAATCTTAGTGATTCTTGTCTCATGCCTTTATACCTTGATTTGAAGACCCTTTTTCGTTGTAATAGAAATTATACCCAAATTTCATGCTACCTTTTGGATGTTTGGAACATTGTTTTAAAAATTTCTTTTATTTTCCAACTTGTTCATTGGTCTATAAATTGGAATTTAAGTAATTTCATATGAGATAATGATAACTACAAAGCTGCTATTAGAATGCTACCAAAATTCTTTCATGTTTATTGCTAGTGAAATTATCCCATAAAGACGCATTACAAGTGCATTGCAATCATCTACATATTTCATAATACACCATCCATGTTTTATAGTGTGGGGTTTTGATTCTAAAATAGTTTTCCCTACGTAACTCACTATGTTATGGTATAAATAGTTATCTACTTAAGATTATATTTCTCTATTTTTTATAAAATATTTGAATTATATTGTAAATTTTTTTTATACATCACACCTTTCAAGATTAGAGTAGGAAGTTGTTTTGGCATACCTTGATTCCTCACACAACTTTAAATTTAAAAATTTTCAGGTAAGATAAAAATTAAAAAAATATAATGATGGCAAAAGAGATATAATTTAGTTCTCTTCTAGAATTTTCTCTTTTGAAATTTGTCACCGCAGTAAAATCCACTGCCATGACAATTCACCGCACGAAAAATTTATTGCATTAATTTTTGGTGGTTAATTTTCCGTAGTGATGAATTTCTGATGGCGGTGAATTTCCCTACTGTAAATTGTTCGTCTGTGAATTGCTGGCCGTGAAATTTCCTAGAACCGATCTAAACATGGGGAGGTTGTAAAGCGTTTACCAAAAAGAGTACTTGAAATGTCATACCATCATAGACCTAAAATAATCGACAAGGCAACCATCGTAATAAAGCTACATCTGACTTTCAGGTGCAAACCCCTGCGGAGGCACTGACATGTGGTAAGCAGGTTGCCAAAAAGTCTTTCCTAAAGTGACTTAAATGCATTTTTCCAAGGAGCTTTTGTCACGTTCTCTTATAACACCCATACGATTGCCCAAGCATTAAAATCAGAGACTACATCACGGCTCTTTCAGCCTAACGAAACAGTTCAGGAAAGATATGTCCCCATAAAGATTTGGGTAGATAAAATCTTGTTATTCTTGACAATGTAAGCTTGAGAACTTGGGCTTAATGTACAGTTGATATGTTTCTTTCAGGGTAGGCTTTCCTTCCTCACTCGACCGACTGTATAATGTTACTCTGAAAAGCATATGTTCCATTGTTGTGACAGAAATACTTCCAATCAGAAAATCATAATCAATTTGGTTGTAACTGCAATGATGAGACAAATTGGTAGGGTCTACCCTCTAATTTTAGTCTGAAAACTTATAATACACTATAATATATATATCTTAAATATTAAGTTATATAATATACATTGAGATATATCATTTTGATAAAGTAGAAACTTAACAATTTTGATTATTGCTCCTAGCTCCCTTGTTGTATATAAAAAACAATTTTGATAATGTTTTGGATAAGAATAAGAAAGCGATGGTGAATTTTTTAAATAAATATTTCTAATATGTCTCTTACTTTTTTACTTTTTGATTTTTTTAAAATAAATATATATTATTAACTCTTTTTGTTTTTTTTTTCTTTTGTTTTTGATAAGATAAGATTATGGCCGTGGATTTTTTTAAATAATTATTGTTTTTTTTTAAATAAATAAATATTGTTAAATGTCTGTTGCTTTTTGTTTTTCTTTCAGGGATTGTTCTAGCACTATGCTGCCATTGTAGGGTTACGCCTCTCGACATAATAAAATAGTAAAATTTACATGTAGGTTGTATTTTATGGTATATATCAAATTATTTGATGTATTATTGAAAGTTAATTGTATTAGTTTGGGTGAATTTTTATTGATTTATATTTTATGAATAATGATTCATAAGAATTATTTTTTATAAGTATGAATGGTCTATTTATCATTTAATTTGCTTGTTGATCACAGGGGTTAATTATAGAGATATTCTAGGAAGTCACCTATTTCAATTACTACTTTGACTCAAGCATATTTAATTATGAATTTTCCACAAGATCAAGTCTACTTATTTTGCTATCTCATTTGAAAATCTTTCAAGGATTATTTTGTATCACAAACCATTTATTATACAACTCCTTATCTTTTTCATTTATAATCAGCTAGTGTTTTTGTGGTTTATCAGATTATATGATGTTTTATCTAGATTCAACATAATGGTTTTGAGTAAATAACTATCAATCCATATTTCATGTGTATTAATTATTTATTAATAGGAACTAATCCTTATTGGGAGTTATATAATGAATGATTTATAAAATGCAACACTTGTTGAAGTTTAAAAAATGGAGTAGCAAGATAAGTGTGCTTGAGTTTGAACAGAACTCCATGGTTAAGTAAAATTGAGTAGTTATACTAAGATGAATTATCTTTCAAAAATTGTCAATCTTTCACCTTGTGAGCATCTTCTAGATGCAATGAGTGTTAATTGGACGATTAATGTTGGGGAGAGATGTGTTCTTCTGAACAACTACTCATGAAATATGGTACAATAAAGATTGAATTTAAACTATGCATTTGAATCTCAATAAATCGATCATAAATTTTGATACAATAAGAAAATTCCATTGAAATATAGATGAATGAGCTAGATTGGTCTATAATGAATGACCTAGAAGGTACAACATTTCTTAAATTTTATAAATTTGATAGTAACCTATGTTGGCTTGATATTGAGGGAAAGCCTATGGTTATGTAAGCCTATGTTGGGGAAGTATTGAGACAAGTGAACTCCCAAGAAGTCACAATTAATTATTCATGTGAGCATCGCCTAGATGTGGGGAGTGCTAAGTTGACCATTTAGAGATGGGTTCATATGAATTATTACTCATGAATTATGGGTCAACAAATATTGAAACCATGCTTATGAATCCTAATGCAATATTATATAATGCTAATATATAATATAATCATGAAAATAAATACATAGGACTTGGTTTTCATTACATTTTTTTCAATTGGATAATATTGTAATTTACTTGCTACAATATTTCATGTATAATGAATATAGTCAAAATTTTATGTCACAAAACTCAAGTTAAGATTAAATAAATCATTAATGATGGGCCCTTGGTATACCAATGAAGTCAAATTATTCTAAATGATCTGACTAGGGATCAAGTCCTATTGAGTGCAAATCCTACAAACCATAAGAGATGAGGTTAAAATGACACCCTAAATGACTTTGGTAGAATAGATACCCCTTAGTCTTTGTCTCTTAGTTGAACAATTTTCATTCTAAGGATCATACTTTTGTATCAGGTAACAAAAATGATCTTGTGGAGGATATAAAATCATCTATAAAATAAATAATTATCAATTTGTTAGAATATATAATATTATTAAGGTAAGAAATCCATTATTGTGCTTTTACCCTTTCTTCTATACAATATTGAATGAGTATCTTGATTATATTATTTTAGCACATGAGTTTAATTGATTTGGTGATTCCATAAACTCTAAGTTCAAATTTACACTAAAAAATATTATCTCCCTACTAAAGAAAATTGATCTCTAAGATGGCATATATTTTTTCATGTTCAAATTGGTGCATGCAATATTAACCCAATTTAGGTCATACATGTTTCTTTGACCTACTTTTTCTATTTTTAAAATAGATCATATGCCTAAGCTAACATAACTACAACTAGTCATCATCCATAGACTCTTTAGCCAAGAGGTTCAAATTTTATGCCTAGGATAGGCATAATAGAATATCACCTCATGTTCATTATCCATCACCTAGTATCATCATTTATTAATAAAAATCACTCACTAACAACATATGTGATTCTGATAATCATCCATATCCCTATCATAGCATTATTTTATATGAACAATTCCAATTATATCATTAATTTTATCAACAACTAGCTAACCCTAGGTCTTGCACTAGGTCATCTCAACACTCATTCTATATTAGTTTAAGCCTCAAGAACCATTTTTAATTACATTATCTTCTAGACATCCATCACAACTTCATGTCAAACTTATTTAATCAATTAATGGGCATGACCAAAGTGAATTGTGTGAAACTAGTACCTCTCCTCTTATAGCATAGCGATTTCCAATAATGTTCTTCAAAATTAGTTATTTTTCCTTTCATAGGTGCAAGTGTAGATGATTTTTGTGACAACTATTAAAGATATAGAAACCCTAGGTTTAAAGTTTTAGGTGAAGGTCACAACTATACCAAATTAATCAAAACTATATAGGTACACCTATATTGTCATTTTTGTTAGAAATTGACCTAATTCACAAACAATCATAGATTTAATAGAATACATTCATCTCAAATTTAATTTTAACAATTAGGTATAAGTCTCTCTTTTGAACATCAAGGAACACTTTTACTTTCACAATTTTATTTTATTTTACAAACTTGTTCAGGAGTAAGTTTCGAAACACATCTAGGTTTTGTAGGTTAATTTGATTATTATGCTTTTTAAATTTTTTTTTTTTATCATAGATATTTATTCTTTTGATTCCCTACATATACTTTAAAGTAGCAACACATAATGTTAGCTAAAATGTTTAAGATGCCTAATTATAGTTAGAGAATCAAGTATTATCAATCAATCATAATTTTTTTTATTGTAATTATAGTTATTCAATAAAAGTAGACATAATCCAATTTTATTTATTGGGTTGTGATGTAATTGTAAAGGGAATTTTCAAAAATCAATGCCAAGAGTTCATATATAATCTATAGTAAGAAAGCATTTAACTTGATAACCTCCCCATTAATTGTGCAAAATTTTAATATATGTAATAATATTTTCTTAGGTACATTGAAATTCTTACACTCTTTTATGGAAGGGTGACATGCTATGTTAATATGAATAATAATAAATTTCTTGGCACATTTAATTATTTAACACTAATCTTTGGATGGTTGTCATGATATGCTAAAATATTTAATATTTTTTTTACATTTAAATACTTAAAATCTCATTTTTCAAAGGGTGCCATGTGCCAAATGGATTTGAATGAGATTACTAAATCATAGACACATTAAAATGCTGAAATGTTAACAATAATTTATAATTAAATTTACATACTTTATTTTCTAGGCTATAGTCTCATGGACGGGGGAAAGACTTCCTAAGTTATGTTAGTAAGTGTTGCTACAATTTTTAGTAGTTTCTATAAGCACAAGGCCTTATGGATTTTTAAAAAAATGGAAAACAAGGCCTTATGGATTTTTTTAAAAATGGAAAATTTGATTAATTGGAGCTCTACAATTTTAGTGTTTTAATATTTTTTTTAGCAGCAAAGAATTATACATCTACAATTATATAGCTCAATAGAAAAAAGCATTATCAAGAATTTAAAAAATTATAGATGAATGACATGTGATAGATAAATTTAAAGAAATGGATGAGCGAAACATTAAACCCCATCTCAAATATAACTACTAAATTCTAAAAAATGGAGGCTCTTATTTTGTTATGCCAGATTCTATTTTGTTCTATAAGTTTTTTCTTCTCATGAGACTCCCTTCTCCAACTCTATAAGACCCCTTCTTTAATCACCTACATAAAAATACTTTGAACTTAGAAATATTCTTATCTTTTCCATTATCTAAAGAGAACTAAAAACATTATTTTAAATAAAAAAATTAAAACCATCTTTTAATTTTTTTGAAAATTATTCAGAAAAAATTAAAGCAACTAATTAAAAAGAAAAAATAAATAATTAATATTTTTCAATTGTAAAATTAACTTATAATAATTTTAAATTTATAATATTTTATATATTTTATAATTTAGTTTAATGGCTTTTACACTGCTTTCTACCTTGATTGTACCTGCTAGGAGAACACATTGAGAACTATCTATACAAAATTTTACCCCAATCATCAAAACTTAAACTAAGAGCTTTTTGAAAGTTTAACAAATTTTGAAATTTAGACTAGAAATAAATAATTTAAACCAAACTTATATCACGAATATTCAACAAACTATAATGAAACTTTCTTCCCAATAATTTTATTATAGCACTGCTTTTTCAAAGCACTACACTACAATATCATACATTCTCTCAATAGCTTCTATATTAGGATTTATCGAATAAGTTTGTGAACTAATTTATGTCATGCATATAATAAATTCTATATAAACTACCTATCATCCCCAACATGGAATTGTTGTAATGTTTTGTCACATCACTGAACTACAATCACATGTTCTATCCATGGCAAATATATCTGGCTACATTCAATGAGGACATGAGGAATAAATACTCAAATGTGTTATGGCATGTAAAGTCCCCAAACGTGGTTTATAAGAGTGAAACCTCCATCCATGAAGGGAAATTGATTCATCCCAGAATGAACATCTGAAATTAGTAAGTGTCTTTGGTAACATTCATTTCTTTAGAGAACCTCAAAAAGCATGTACTTCTATGCCATAAAGTGGAATTAGACATAGTTTATTTCCCACCATTGATCCTTAGAGGAAAGTTCATGCAAGATCAACCAATTTTAACAACATGCATTAAATAGATTCAAATTTAAACATAATCATTAAACATGAAAGAACAAAAGACATGAACACAAATATTTACGTGGGGAAAACCCTTTCAGGTAAAAACCCCCACCCTCCAAAAGCATAGATCCATTGTACTACTCATCAAAAAATACATAGTTACAATACAATTGTAGGCTCTAAGCCTTTACATGGAGATTTATATCCTATTCCATCTAAAGAAAATCCAACAGGATAACCCCTACGAATTCAGTCTCTCCTCTCTCAACTCCTCAAGCAAAATCTCATATTTATAGAGCTTACAATGCAAAAATTAGATATTTATAAATCAAATTTCAAAACTCAACATGGAAATATAAAATGCCTCCATGCACAAATCCATGTGTAAGATCATCTTTCCAACTTGAATCCTCATCAGAAAAAGAAACTGCAAGTTATAACTCAGAAGACAACATGAGAAAATTAACAACAATTAAAAATAAATGCTATGGAAATATCAAGTGTTGAGACACCTTCATTTTCCTAACATTCCCCCACTTGTCGAACTCCTTTGAAGAGTCCATGAAAGTAACATGATTTAATTGCTAAGAGTCAACTGAGAAAAACATATCATCGCAACCATACATGCAATCACAAGAATCTTAAACAATGCTTTGGTTCTCCAATCAAGACACCTAAAACAACATCCAAGATCTCCACCATCACAAGCAATAGTTCCTTCCATCCTCTAAGGAAAGGAACAAGCCATGGTGTATATACACAAGTCCAAAGATCATAAGCATCAGATCCATCTGATAGCAAAGGCTATAAAATACTGCCACCACTCGACTATGCCCACAAGATATATAGAAGCATAAAAAACAACTTCAAAGCCTGTAACCCAAACACAACCATGAAATCATCCTCTAGAAAACAAGATAGAACATCAAATAGAACAACAACCACAAAATTGAGTACTCCCATCCAGTTGACCAACCCATGTGACTAAAAATAACACACACAACAAGTTATAATCCATCCAATCACCCATACCTCAAAGGTATCCACATTAGCAAGCTCACATCACCTACATAGCCAACCCATCAATTACAAATACAAGTTCCATGTGCCAACCAGTCTAAGAAGAAAAAGCACATCTAAGAACTTTGACTACATGGTTAATATCGAATCTGAAATGATCAAAGGCATACCAAGTATACCAATCATAGCACATAAAATGTGTAGCCATGTAATACAAAGGACCATCCACAAAGATCTACAAATCCTACAATCAACTGCTACAAGAAGCATCTCCCTCAATAATCTTCCACAGTTGTTCCATGTTCTCCATATCCTACAAAAGAAAGAGATACAAGAACCTCCATGTTATCACCCATGTGACAACACATGACCACAAACTAGTGATCATCATAGCTCCACATAAAAATCTCACATCTAAAGTCATATAAATCCAAACATATAGGAAGAAGAACCAGACTAAAGAGAAAAATCTACAAATCATAAACATGTAGCATGCCCTTCTACATACACATCTAAATGCCAATTGGGTCAAGTAAGGTTTCCTTCACAAATCCAAGATAAAAGTCATAACAACATCCAAATCCATTCAACCTCAAGAGATCAAACATTAACATATGCATCATGTATCCACATGGATGTATGATGCATGAGCATCTGGGTGGACTAGCAATCAACATCACCCAAAAATATTTTCAAGTTTAGTTTTGAGTTTTGATTTGGTTTGGTTGATCTAGGTGGATCTCAGTACCCTAATAATTAGCTATTCTAGATGCCCTCAGAATCATCACCATGTCAAAGTGGTCGGGAAACTAGACTGAATGCAACTTGAACGGGTGAAAAAGGAGTTAATACATCTAAGTTATGATTGGTCAAAGTTAAGTCAAACCAGATGCAGGGGCCCATCAGAAGAAAAAAATTAACCAACTCAGAATCAGTTAGAAGCAACTTCAATTTAAAGAGCTTGAAAACACGAACCCAAAGATGTTTGTTTCGACGAAATTCGAGCCTGTACGTTAAAGTTATCACAAGTCAAACTTTGCAGTTGACCATGTTGATCGGATGGTACAGTTGATGACATCAACATGCTGACATGGAAGATGGTACCTTACTAACAATGATGTGGACCAATCAGTGTCTGACACATGGTGTCCATCGGATGACATCAACAGTATGACAGGTGATGTGGCAGGCTGAATGTATAGGTGACGTGGTAGTCAAGTCAACATATTTAGCGAATCAAAGTTTAACACTTGGCAGGTCCGTATAGTGACTGTGCAGTGATGTGGTGGGTGACGAGGAAGATGACTTGACCATTGATGACTTGTTAGGTGATGTTTCTTTAACAATAGAGCAGCCAACTGGGCAGTGGCATGTCATCTTTGTCCAATCAGAGTGTGCCATGTGGCCTCTCTTTTCTCCTTCGATGTGATTACAACGGTTTGTCAAAAGTGTATATGGGGGGATTTGAACCCCCCACCTCCCAGACACAACTATTACTCTCCACTGTTGGGCTATGGAATATCCACTTATATTCCATCAGCGGTTTGTTTTGACAATTAACGAGTTTGTATTCGGTTTAAAATGGATGGGGGGGTTGACCACCCGACCTCCAAGGCTGCCTTGTAAAATGCTTCCAACCATTACACCAATGAATGGTGCTTAAAACACTAGGGAGATTGGTCCTTTTCTACCACTATTTGCAAACTGAATACTCGCATAATTTAAAATATTAACCCCCTTAATTAAAGATTTAAACTCCTAAAATATTTAAAACCCCAAAATAAAATTTATGACCCTTTGTAATGTCCCCATTTTGCGAGCATTAGAGTTTGTAAGGATTAGCCTATCATTTGACCCTCGTAGGCTAACAGTTATGGATAGAGGGTCTTTTGTGGCAATTACCGGTGATTTAGAGACATTACTCTTCAGCTGGATTCAAGTTTTGGCCTTTGCACAGGTTATTTGACTCAGATTGGTACACTTACTATTTATAGTAAGTTACTATTTTGGGAGAGTCAGGGTTCCTATTAATAGAAAGACACCTGAGCAGAGCATATTGGTAGTGTCGACCTTGATTGGGCCTTTGCAGCTGTTTCTAGACTCAGTTTCACATACTTACTATTTATAGTAAGTCACTATTCAGGGTTTCTATTTTTAGACGGGCATCTGATCACATGGAGAACAAAGAGATTCAACTCCTGGCTCAAACGGCTTAGCAATCAGACAAGTACATCAAGAGATATTAAAGTTTAAGTGACTTAAGTGATTTATTTAATATTTTAATATTATTATAAAGTTATAAAGTAACTTTATAATAATAAAGTCACTTTAATATATTAAAGTGTGTTAAATGAATAATTTAATGTGGGAATAAATCTTTTATCCCACATTGGCCAAGAAGGTGTTTGAGCTCTCCTAAGGAAAGAATAAAAAGAGAGGTAAGAGCTCATTCTCAGCATCCAGTTGATGAATATTATTTTGATTGATTTTTATTGTGGAGCCTAGGGCTTTCGCAATTTTCTTCTTTGATCATAGGAAACGAAAACTTCCT
>VDFB02039589.1:0-24894 GCA_007258455.2 Sequoia sempervirens | reverse complement strand
ACAAATGTAGAAGCCACTGAAGAAGATATTTTTGATTTGACAATGATGAAGTAGAATGGAGGTGTATGACGATTCTTTTGGGCTTCCCCATAATTTTTTGAGAACACTCCTAGAAATTGTTAGAATTGATGTTGTTTGAGTCACAAAATAAAAAGAAGCCAAAATTGTAGAGATACTTTTAGACAATTGGAACCTTCAAATTCCATATTCATCATATGAGTTAGATATTACAATTGAGGCTTGGTGACATAATATAATTCATTTTTTTGGAAATTTATTATACTTCCAATCTCACCCTACATACATTCTTTCTAATGGCCACTTAAAAGAGAGTATTTTGTTAACATTATGTATGTACTCTAGATACTTTGCATCTAGGGGTGAACTGGTCTCCTTGTAAAAGGTATCTAATCCAATCTCAATGAAGATCAACTTATCTGTGGTGGAATGTCCACATTATCGTTATCATAAATGAAGTTTGAGAGAGTAGGAACCAACATGTTGAAGCCTGCCTTCCATTGAAAAAAATATTTAAGTTCTCCACTCTCATTCATAATGCTTGACATAATTTTTACTTCAATGCACTCAAAATATTTGAATTGGGATTTAGATTGTGTCAATTTTACCATGTATGTCTGCATTTCTCCCACTAGTTTAGCCATATTCCATGTGGGTATAATATTTCTAGACAATCATTTTCAAATCTTACTCCTTTATATATTTCTTGCAAACTAGTAATTCTAGGTATCCATTTAGTCATTATGCTTCCAAGTTGCTCTTGATCCTTAGCTACTCTATCATAAGCATCTTTGAGATGTGAATAAGCTTGGTGGGAATCTCCTAATTTCCAATGAATTCTTGATACACTATGTTTTAATAATTCATCCACTATATTGCTAATTTTATTTATTTTTTCACCTTGAGAAATATTCACTTGTTCCTTTAGCTTCTCAAACTTTGCTTTAAAGTCCTCATTTTCTTTCATTAAGCTACTTGACAGATATAATATTGAGGAACTTGCCACTTTAGTCCTAGCTAGTGTAGATGCTACTAGTGGTTCTTGTATTTTTATCTTGTTATATTTTGCAGTGAGATTTTATTGATCCTTTAATATCTAATCATTATCATCCCACATCTTTTTGGTAGTGGCCTCATTGAATTTTTTAGTATGAACTACGAATGAAGCAATTTGGGGATTTTTAGTGTCTGATACTCTCTTTACAATCAAGCCCCATTTTCTCCATGATCTCTACCACTTGAGGTTTATTTCTATTACGATCAAGGAACCATATGGATAAAGTTTCCCATTTAGGGTTGAAACTTGACCTTGAATATGCCTACACTGGTTATTCCTCAAAAGAGAAAATCTCTTCATATTATCTCCTTATTGCATCTAGGGCTATAACAAAAGAAATATCCCATTCTGGCAACAATAATAGCCCACTTTCCCTTACCAATCTTCTTCCTTCCCCAGAGGTGATGCTCTTAACATCAAAATAAATTTACTTTAGCACCTACTTTGTGACCTCCTCATATTTGGAGGGGTACACATCAAATTTTTCTCTATTTAGTTTCTCATGAAACTCTTCTATTCTCATCCTTATCACAAAGTACTTGAATTATTTGGACTTGAAAAATTCATCATTTAAGATGATCTGGGTGCAAGAAAGGGCCCTCATATCGTTAGCTTCATTCCTTCCACTTCTAGTATTTATGCCCATGGCATGTCCCTTTTTTCAAAAAGACAATTACAGAGTGGAACACAAGAGTCCTATTGCATTCCTCTGCAAGAGCACATCTCGACTTGTGATTTGAAACTCAATACTTGCAATAAAAATTGCACATCATATACAAAGCTCATAGAAAAAAGGATCATATATTGAGAAGATATCACCATCATAAGATCACCAGTCTAGGTTCACCTTATCAGAGTAGGGTCGATTCTTGGAACCCCTCTGAATTCCTTTGTAGGGGTATATTTTAGGTTGTGGTTTTGAACATAGCATTTATGATGACACCTACACATTATATCCAAATATTAAGAGGGATGGATGTGGAACTGAAAATATATTGCTATGAAAAGATGACTATGTCAGGCAATAGGCATCTATTTTAGTAGGCATAATGGATAAGACCCCTCTAGGTTATACAACACCAATTTTTAAGGTTCAAGAAGATGGAAGGGGCCAGGGAAGCATGTGGATAGGTCTACAGTATGACATGATAATTCTAGAAGAATCCACTTTGGACTTAAGGCTGAACTAGTGTAGCGTGTGCCATTTTGGCTCAAGGTTGATTTGTTCCTTGAGGGAAATTGTTAGTATATAAATGTAGGGAGTCAATTCTTGAAATAGGCATCAAATTTTAGGTCATTCTCTTATATTTATGAACACTTATGTTCTAAATTCCTTCTATGGATGAAAACCCATAGGAATATGTGTTTATTGGATGAAAAATTAGTGTTCATCAGGATCAGAAGATGAAACCCCTTTGGTTCCTGCAAGCATTCTCATTCAGGGATTGCATCTGAGCTTCAAGGATTTTGAAAGGAAGTTAGTAATGATATTGTTGATCTATGATAATTTTGTATATCATTTTGGATCATTGTTGTGAGTTGTAATTGATATCATATATATATTCTGGATGTTATCAATATATATATTGGAGTAATATCTTTTTGTTCACTATGCACATTAGTCTTTGTTAGAATTTTATGTTAGGGACATTATAGTGGTATTAGAGCATGATTCTACCAACCTGTAAGGTTTTCTAATGATTAATGTTGCGAAGTGAAAGGGAGATTAGGCTTCAAAGAAGAGATTTAAAGAAAATAGGTCAAGAAACCATGGATGATGATGCAAAAGAAGCAAAAGTAAAATTTGAGGAAATGATACAAGGGAAAAATAGTCTTGCTAACATGTTTGGATAATTGTTTATGTGGGTGCAGACTAATACAAGGAAGGAGAATGATAGTATTAATGGAGCTAGTGATACCAGTCAAACCAATGGAGGAAAGGGGAAGGAGAAGATGGTTGCTACACAAATCTCTAGAACTAACTTTAGTAATAGGCCTCTCAAGCCTAAATTCATTCAGAGAGCAGAAGAAGTTCTAGGGGAAGAAACTACCCTCCAAGATGACATCTCAAGAGCTTATGAAGAGTATAGGGCTTTGGACCCTCAAATCAAGGAGATCTTATCTTTAAGAGATTTCATGGTAATGAGAAGAATAAGAAAGGAACTTACCACTCACCACCTAAGCCAAAATATTTGGAGCACTCATTAGGAAAGCTATCTATTTCATCCTTTGATGGATATGATAAAAGCACTACTACGACATGGGTGTAGAAACTAGATACATACTTGGAACTCAAGCCCATGTTTGAAGAAGATGCTATCAAATTTTCCACTCTACATTTTGAAGGATTTTCTCATGATTGGTGGTACAATGGTCTAATCAGTCAAGACAATAAATTGATCAAATATTTTGATGAATTTTGTAGCAGACTAGTTGAGAGATTTGATAGGAGAGATTTGGAAGAGCATTTTAGAGATTTGGATCACCTCAAAAAAAAGGGAAGTGTGGTTCATAATATGTTGTAGATTTCCAAAGGATATTAGTCATGGTAATCAAAATCTCAGAGAAGAGACTCATAATCCTATTCATTGAAGGCTTGGTAGAACAATTCAGGGGTTTGATGAAGGAATTTAAACCCCAAACTTCAAGAGACTATTCAAAAAGATTTTGTTTTGGAGAATTATATTTTACAACATAAATAAAAACCATCAATATGGAATAAACAAAAGGAAATTTCCAAAAGAAACCCTAGACTACTCAAAAAGCTGCTCCTCCTATCGCACCTAAGAAGATTGATGATGAAACCGAGAATGAGCTCATAAGGAAGTAAATTTGTTTCTCTTGGCGCGAACCATGGGTTCCAGGACAAAAATGTCTTGGAAAGGGGAAAGTTCACTAAATAGAAGTCATTTTTGACAAAGAGTTGGAATCAAATGAGCTTGATGAATTCCATGATTGAGAAGACACCCCTTTGAAAGAAGAACATAAAGAGAAAGACAATAGCGGTACTTTGGCATCATTATATAGCACACATAGGTACCATTACTTCAAAGTATAAGGAGTCCTTTCTAGATAAAGAGTGGCTATTCTGATTAATGGATGAGCTACCGACAACTTCATTGATGAGGGGCTTATAAGGAGAAGAAGGCTAGATGCAGAGAATTTTGAAGGCTTCACTATCACTGTGGTGGACATGTATTACTTACCTTGCAAGGAGAAAGTATGGAAGCTGGACATACCATTTGGAGATCATAAGGTTTGTGATGATTTCTATGTTATTGGTTTGGGTGAAATTGATGTAATCTTGGGTGTGTAGTGGCTACATTCACTAGGGGAGTACACTAAAAACTACCAAACAAGGAACTAAAGTTCAAAGAAAATGAGAAGAATGTGGTCCTAAAGGGAATGGCTAATGGAGGTCCACAAGTAGTATCAACCAGGAGAATGGAAAGGATCTTCTGGAAGAACCAAGTTGCTTGGACTGCTAGTTGTTTGGTGATTTTAAAGGAATTTTCTGAAGGTAAGAATGGTCAAGTTCATATTGATATACAAAAGATTTTGGATAGGAATAGTTTGGTTTTAATTGACATGCCTCTTGGACTACCATCAGATAGAGGTTTCCATCATATCATAGAACTTGATTCGAGATCAAAGCCAATTATGACAACTCTTAATGCGATCCCTAGATGTATAAGGAGGAAATAGGGAAATAAATAAAGGAATTGATGGATATTGGCCACATCGAACCAATCTCTATCCCTTTCACATCTTCTGTGGTGCTGGTAAAGAAGAAAGATGACACTCTACGGATGTGTATATACTACTAGGTATTGAACAAGAAGACCATTAAGAACCAATAACCCATATTGTAGATAGATGAGATGATTGATGAACTACATGGTGTGGTATACTTCTCAAAGATTGATTTGAGGTCTCGATACCACCAGATCCACATGAGGGAAAATATGTACAAAAAATTTCTTTCTAATGTCATTATGGGTATTTTGATTTCCTAGTTATGCCCCTTGGTCTCACTAATGCTTTGAAAAGTTTCTAATCATGCACGAGTCATGTTTTTGGTAAGCACTTAAGGAAGTTTGTGTTGGTTTTATTTGATGATATTTTGATCTATAGCAACACATGTGAGGAACATATGAAGCATTTGGACATAGTATTGTAATTCTAGAACAATAGTCTCTCTTTGCAAAAATATCTAAATGTGAGTTTGTATCAATAGAGATATTGTATTTGGTACATGTAATAAGTGCTAAAGGAGTTTAGGTTGATCAACAAAAGATCCAAGCCATTCTAGATTGGCCATCTCCTACAAACTTGTCTCAACTAAGAGGTTTCTTTGGACTGTGTAGCTATTAGTGAAGGTTTTTCATGGGATTATATCAATGTGCAACACCACTCACCAATTTGACTAAAGCAAGAGCCTTTGAATGGACAACAAAAGCACAAAAGACCTTTGAGAAGTTAAAAGAGGTAATGAGCTCTTGTCTGGTTCTTGCAATTCCTGATTTCTCACTTCTATTTGTTGTAGAATGTGATGCTTTCAGTGGAGGAATTGGAGTTGTCTCTCTTAGAGGGGACACCCCATAACATTTGAAATTAGGAAATTGAGGGACAATGAAAAGAGATATCCAATATATGATAAGAAGATGCTAGCTATAATGCATGCCTTGGAGAAATTCTAGCAATACTTGGTGTGCAAAAGATTTATGGTCAAGATAGACCATAAAAATATAAAGTTCTTCCTAAACCAACAAAATTTGAATGAAAAACAACAAAAGTGGGCAAGTAAAATTCAAGCATATGATTTTGATATTAAATATATCAAGGGAAAGAAGAATTTTATGGTAGATGCAGTGTCTAAGAGACCTACACTATGCCATGTGTCCATCACATTAACTAATTAGAAGGATTCCATCATGGAGGTGTATTCCAAGGATCCTTTCGGTACTAGAGTCCTAGAAGGTGTAGAAAGGGATGAATGACATGTGGTGGTGGAAGACCTAATACTATTCAAGAATAGGGAATTTCTAGTTGCAAGATCTAAGGTGGAGAAGATATTGGAGGCTCACCATAATGCACCAATAATAGGGCACCTTGGATTTTACAAAACTTACCACAAGATTAGGGAAATGTTCACTTGGAAGGGAATTAAGGATGATGTCCTCTCACGCACTAGGGAATGTGTCACATGTCAAAAGAACAAGGGGGAACAATATTTTCTTGCCGAGTTGTTGCAACCTCTTCCCATTTTAGAGCATAAATGGGAAAGTATCTCCATAGATTTCATCACCAGATTACTCAAAGCACCAAGAAAATACTGCATTCACATTATAGTAGGCAGGTTGACTAAGTATGCTCGTTTATTTTCCATCTCAAATGACTACAAAGCTCTGGAAGTTGTAGAACTATTCTTCAAGGAAGGTTTCTAGTTGTATGGGCTACCCAAGAAAATTTTCAATGGAAAAGACAACTATTTCCTTAGTACTTTTTATAAATATTTATTCCATCTCCTAGGCACCAAACTCACCCCTAGCACAAGCTATCATCCCCAAACGATGGAAAAAATGAAATAGTAAACAAGTGGTTAGAAGGATGCTTGGAGGAATTATGTCAATAATCAATAGATAGCTTGGATAAAATGGCTACATTTGGGAGAATAGTGCTATAAAAAACCTCATCACATGCCCATTGGCATGTCTCCATTCAGATCACTCTATGGTTATGATGCATTGACCTTCATAGAGTTAGTCATCATAGACAATAAAGTTCCGAGAGTAGGTGATTTGGTGAACCATTTTCAAGATATTTTGAGAATTCTCAAGGATCATTTGTAAGTTTCCCATAGTCAACAAAAGATGTATGTAGATAGGAAGCACATATAAAGGTCATTTGAGGTGGGAGATATGGTCTTTATAAGGTTTCAACCCTATAGACAATCGTCCATCAAGAAGGGTGGAGTAGAGAAGCTCAAGCCTAAGTTCTATGGGCCATATAAGATAATCTAAAAAGTTGGAGAAGTTTCTTATAAGGTGGAGCTTCTAGTAGGTAGTAAAATCCATAATGCCTTCCTTATTTCATGTTTGAAGAAGGTTTTGGGATTGAATATCTCCTTCTATTGAGTTACCACCACTTGATGGTGAGAGGAAACTCATCCTAATTCTAGAAGTCATGATTGATACTAGGGCCAAAAATATAAGGAACCAAAATATAATTGAGTATCCTATTTGTTGGATGGATTTTCCAATTGAAGATGCTACCTGGAAAGGGCCTGAAATTATAGAGCATCCAAATTTACATTGCTTTAGGACAAGAAATTTTGGGAAGGGAGTATTTGTCATGTCCCTTTTCTTTGGAAAGATAGTTACGAAGTGGAACCTGGGAGTCCTACTATATTCCTCCATAGGAGAAAATCTCGGTCTGTGGTTTAGAACTCAATAATTTGAATAAAAATCATACATCTTATCCAAATCTCACAAAAAGGATCATATACCAGATAGATATTTCCATCATAAGATCATTAGTCTAGGCTCACCTTATTAGAGTAGGGTTGATTCTCGAAACCCCTTCACATTCCTCTGTAGGGGCACATTTTGGGTTGTGGTTTGGAACATATCATCTATGATGACACCTGTACATTATATCCAAATCTTACGTGGGATGGATGTGGTACCGGAAAGATATTGCTATTAGAAGATGACTATGCCGGGCAATAAGCATCTTTTTTAGTAGGCATAATGGATAAGACCCCTTTGGGTCATGCAACACCAATTGTGAAGTTTTAGGAAGATGGAAGGGGCCAAGGTAGCATGTGGATGGGTTTGGAGGATGATACACTAATTATAGAAGAATCCACTTTTTCCTTAAGGCCAACCTAACGTAGTGTGTGAAATTAAAATTTTGGGATTTTGTGCAATTTTGGCTCAAGGACAACCTATTCCTTGAGGGAAATTGTTAGCATATAAATGTAGGGAATCAATTCTTGCAATAGGCATCAAATTTTAGGCCATTCTCTTGTATTTCTAAATACTTTTGTTCTAAATTCCTTTTGTTGACAAAAACCCATAGGAGTCTGTGTTTATTAGATGAAATCCTAGTGTTCACTAGGATAAGAGGATGAAACCCCTTTGGTTCTTGTAGTCATTCTCATTCAAGGATTGCACTTGAGCTTCAAGGAGTCTGAAAGGAAGTTAGTAATGCTATTGTTGATTTGTAATAATTTATATATCATTATGGGTATTGTTGTGAGTTTTAATTGATATATCATATATATATTCTAGAGTTTATCAATATATATTGGAGTAATATCTTTATTTTCACTCTACACATCAATATTTGTTAGAATTTTATGTTAGGGAAATTATAGCCTAACTGAACTTGCGGTATCTCAAAAACATTTACCATAGGAGGAGAGGGCATTGCTTTATTTGTCTCCTCTATGGTGACTTCTACCTCCTCTTCATCAGAACCAAGGGGATAATCAACCAAAGATGGTTGATCAAGCTTTCTCTTCTTCTATGGTTGGTCTTTAGGAGGAGAGTCAACAGTAGGTTTTTGTTGAGGATATGGGGGTGATTTTAATGATTGATCATGGGGACTGACTCCTTTATTGTTGGCCTCTTCCTTTTAAAAAAAAAATATACAGAAGGATCCACTTGAGGTCGATAGGGAGGCCTTTCCTCCATCATAGGGGCCTTCCCAATAAATTTATTAATGTTTTTCAATACCATTTGAACCCTAGTAATAGAATGCTTTATCTTAGCATAGGCCCTAGGGTAACCTATTGTCTTCTTTCTATTTGTGTGTTTTTAATTTCTAAAGGAAACATATTTTATTCTTCTTTCATTAACCTCCTTATCACTTAGGTAATTTATTAGCACATCCTCACCAGAGAGAAGTTGGTGAGCAAAAGATGACCTTTTGATGCTACTTCTTACCTAGTTTATGAAATCTTTTGGGTCAAATTCCCTAGAATTCTCTTGAACCATTTTGTAACCTTGTAATGTTCATGGGATAGATGAGTTCCAAGCCCTCCCTTGTCACTGTGAAGTTTTAAAAACAATAGAGAAAGGGAAGAAGGATCCCTTTTTTGTCCCTTTAGCTGGGCCTTATAAAATTCATTGATCTACCAAACTATCTCCAAGTATGCCAATCTAAGAGGGATAAACTTGGGCATGATGTGGGGTCACACAAGGCATCCATGTATCCTTATAATTGTAGAATTAGAGTGGAGTTACCAATATACCCAATTATGTTGCTCACCCAGCTCAGGTACTCTATCCTTGGATCTCAAAACATCCATGATCTATTTTTGTGACCTATCCTCATTTACTCCTATGAGTCCTAATATTCTTCTATGAAATGATCCTCAAAGATCACATATTGGTAAGTCACTATGCATATCCTAGATATGGGTCCCACATTGGATAGGGAGAAAATTTTCATTATTTTCTACCATTTGAACCTATAATGCTTTATCCCACTTTGTTCTCTCCTCATACAAAAAAATGTGGCATAATAAAGAATACCATCTGAAGCTTACCACCTTATTATTTTCCTTGATTTCCATCATTTTTTTATGAATTCCATTAGAAATGTACATGGAAAATAAAAATTCACTACCATATACATTAGTGGCACATAGAATTTAGTTTTAGCATCACCTCCCAAAACTTGGTAGAGTGCATAACATGTCTTGATAAAATAATCTTTAAACATCTCTATGCTGAATGACTCTATTTCATGGAAGGAATCCTAATAGACCTTTTATCAAACCCTTTTAATCTATGTCTTGGTATCCATAATACCCTATAAATATTTCTATTATGTTAGTATTTTTACTTGAAAATGTGAAAGCCTATGACTTTATTGGAAGCTAACTTCAGACCAAAGACCTCAAAGATGGAAGACTTGTCAATTTTCACTAATCCTCCCATTTGCAACTTGAATAATTTTAACATTTTCATTGTAGTTTCTTTCTACATGTATAATGAATTTTAATTCATAAAGACATTGGGGACAATTAATTTTCTGAAATCATATATCTAGACATTGGAAATAGGAACCTTAGAGGCTTGCTTGTTATACAAATAGGAAAAAATATTCCATCAAGTCTCAAGGAGTTCTGCATCATTGCATTCCCTTCCATTATCTAATAAAACACTTGTAAGACTAAGTCCATGGATACAAATAACCTTTTTGGAAGAACTTGAGAGTTGCAAAATCAAATATTCATCAAAAGATATTTTAGATGAGGATGATTGGTCTTTTGATTTACTCATGGTTATGATTCAAGGTTTATTTTAAGGTAGGTGTATAAGATTCTAGGGATAAAATTATTTTTAGGTAATTCACTAGATTTTACAATTCAAATGTAAACCCTAGATGCAAGAAACTTTTTGAATTTCACAAAAAGAGGACCTAAGAAGGTAGCTTGTTTTTTCACTTTGGAAACCCTAGTTCATCATGGAGGATTTAGAATGCTGAAAATTCACTCTCTAAATTTGATGTAGTGCAAAATGATTTTATTTCTCATTCAAATTATAATATAAATAAAGAAAATCTTTACAAAGATCAAGTAGAATTAAGTCAGTTCCACCATTACTCTCCATTCACATGAGCTAGGTGCATCTAGCTACCCATTTTTTAAGTTTGAATATGAACCATTGATCCATGGCATGCCAAGATAAGATTTAATGATCTAGATTGAGTCAAGACCATTTTTGAAAATATTTAACATGATTTGAAAAGTCTCAACCAATAAAGGTGTTCCATTTCGAATCACTTTACACATCATTCAGGTGGGCCCAATAGGAATAGCTCTTGTAGAAAGGCCTATGATGTTAGCCATGAATCCACATGGTATCCTCTTGCATCTCCATAGTATGAAATAGTAGGACCCACCTTAAATATCTTGTTGACTCATGGAATCACACCAAATGCTACTAGATGTTGACCTCTCTATGGTTATTGGCTTTAGGATTTGAGCCTTTTTAAATCAACCCATGGAATCATGAAACTATGCGAAGAAAATTCCATGTGTCATAATTTTCATGTTTCATAACCTCCTTTTGTTTTTAGTGCTTTACCTTCCATGTAATGATGAAAACCAATAGAAATGAGGACACATATCACCTTTTCCATGATTTTGCAACCTCTCCTTTTATTAATAAAATATTGCCTACAAACTTGTGAAAATCAATAAAATCGTGATAGAAAGCAAGTGGTGAGACCATTAAGGGTTATAATGCATGGGTTGTCATAAGTTTTCTAATACACACATGCAATAATTTGATTAAGAGAATTATAGGAAGATGTTAAGGGGTTGGTAATCTCACATTATAAAAGGGTTTCATAATACAACTTAGGGCATCAGGTACTGGGTAAGCCAATCAATGATCAATTAGAAATAAATTACAAAGCAGAGCTAGGGTACTTAGGTTTTTAGACCACAACACATAGGAAAATATTTTTTTTGTAAAACCCTTGCAAAAATGACAATTTTTTTGCAAATTTAGACCTAAGAATGGAAAAAGAGCCATATAATTGGAAAATACACTACTAGATCTATTAAAATGTGGTGACCCAACATAGTTAGGTGATGCACCTTATTGGAGGCGAGCTCTACATGACATGGTTACATTCACTTTGAGGTAATGGAGATAGTGTGATGCATGGTCCAATGATGGATATCATATCCCATATTATAGAAATATCAGATATTTGATTGGTTGTATGACACAAATTATACATTTATACCTTCTTGATTGGTTGTGTAGATAGTTTAGTGAGAGGAGGGATGTGTTGGTGGGGGAGACCTTCTATGGTAGGTCTCACTGAGAGGTCCCATATTGGGGACCTATGATTAGACCTAACACAATGATTGGTGTGTTTAAGGAGTTAGTTCCCATGTAGTGGGACTTGTGAGCTAATGTGGTAGATGGAGGTACAACATTAGAGTATGATGAGTGGTGGATTGGGTAGAGCTTGATCTGATTGAAAGATCCTGTAGGTGGGGAGAGTAGATGAGGTGGAGAGGAGGAGAGGAGAAGTAGATGAGTATGTTTTTGAGTGGATCATGTTGATGATGGAGGATTAGGAGGAGATGATGGTAGGGATGGTGATGAAGGAGAGGGTGATGGAGTGGTAGCAGTAGTGGTGGATCCAGTGATGTAGCTGCCAATTGTATAGTAGCCAATGATGCCACCACCAATGGTGTAGCAAGTGGTACAACCACCAATGGTACAACAAGAAAAATGGATGATGGGAGTGGTGCAAGAGCACCTATTTGATCACATGCCTCCATGAGGCCACATTGAGTTATTTTTTCTATTTTTATGTTTTGATATTGTAATAAGCCCAAGAGGCCACCTTTGTGGTGTTATAGGTCCTAGGATGTTGTTCATTTCTCATATATTGTAAAAATTGTCAAAAGTGCAAAATTAGGTAGATGAAGTGTCATTAAGGTGTTTTGTGAACAAACTAATCAAAAGGTGGTTGAAAATGGTTAGTTTTGGTTGAAAATGTATAAATAAACCCTCAAAACTCGAATTGGGGGTGGGAGACATCATTTTTGAAGATTGATGAATGGAAACCTCAAATGTTGTGCATTTTCTGATTTTCACATTGTTTCCAGATTGAAGTTGTGATTTGTACGGCCTGGTATGGACTCAAATAATGGAGTATCATATATGGATGGAAATATATCTATTTCTAGTTTCCAATTATTTTTGTCTCATTTAATTTTATTGAGTTTTGTGGAAGATATGATTATTTTGGTGAGACTGCCTATTCTAACAATATTGTGCAGAATTTACAGTCTAAAGAAGTGTGATGGTACGGAATATAAAGTCTATATTTTGGATCTAAAATCAATTGGATTTTGTTTCCATGTGAATCTACTTTCATTTTCTTCAACTCTCATCAAAATTCATTAAGAATTGAATAAGTTATGAACATTTTTGTGAGGGCAGGTCTGAACCCTACCTAGGGTTTGCAGTTTTGGTAAAAATACAATAACTTTCATTTCAACCGTTGGATCCTTATAAGAATTGGAAGAGAAGTGTATCACTATGTTTTATTCAATCTCACCAGAGGGATTGGATTCATTATTGTTTTGTAGAAGTTATTAATGACTGTTCATGGCAATAAATTGTGGGCTGCCATAGTTATGTTTCCAATGTGATATACAATGTTTAATAACATGTGTTATATAAAGATTGTTTTGGATTATTGTTGAAGGTTTGTGTGATGTTTTTTGAATCCTCCTAGCTCTTCATCAGGGAGAGGTGGGGGTGGTGTTGGTGGATATATTATTGCATTACAGGCCTAGGTATAGAGTTTGTAGGCTCGTCTAGCCAACATACAGACACAACTAGCTAGTATGATAGTAGAGAGATATGTAACAATCATTTGTTTTTATAGATTAGAGTAGTATCTTCTTAGAGTCTAAGATATTAAGGGTTCCACGATAGAGATGATAGCAGAGATCACACAATTAGCTCAAGAGGCCTTATATTATAGCTCTTTATATGAGGGTTTTGTACCTATAAAGTATCAAGCTCTGAGCTTCACACATAGTCAATTAGAGAGATTGAGGTTGCAAAGATTTGTGGGTGAGGGTATGGTGGGGCCACTATTTCCTAGACCACTACTAGGGTAGGGTGTCGACCAAGAAAAAAGAGAGGAAAGACCATCGAGGTCATAGTAGTTAGGACCATTAGGTTCACAACATCCATGACTATCAAGGTCATAACAATCAACACCTTCCCATTCTGAGGGAGGGAGTTCCCTATAACCCTTTGTTGTAAAAATGATTATATTTTATAGATAGCCTGCAAGTTGATGTATTATATATTTATGGCTAATGAGCCCATGTAAATACATGTATATTGATGTATCATGATGTTATTCTTTGAGATATATTATATGAGATTCACTTTTTGGCAGCTACATCTCTGCATGTTATGTGATGATATGATTTTTATTTGATTTTTCTATGTGATGGATTTATGTATGCACTAATGATATTATTTGATGGTATGATATATTAATGATCTTATTTGATGGTATGATATATTATGGGATGGATTATGATGATGCTTAGAGTAGATGATGACATGATGCAATGTTATGGTATTTTTGTATTTTTGATGATGTGATGATGACCTATATGATGGTCCTATATATCATGATGCTATGGTTATGGATGCAAGATATATGCATGTGGAAATATCTGTAGATGTGGTAGTTATGATTTACTGATGGATTATTTTATGATATGATTTTTTGGATTCTAACATGTTTATGTATGCAAGATATGGGTGACTGCTATAGATGAACTATGTTTTATTTTTGTTTGTGTCTTGATACTTGTATGATTGTGAGTTAGTATGGTATAAGAGAGTGATGATGATGGTTATTGATTGATATCACATAATGAGATGTGTAATGAATGGGATAAAATAGATAAATATGAGATAGATTGATATAGATGGATATAAGATTGATAGAAACTATGTATTTTTTGTGCTTTTTTATCATCATAAAGCATTTTATTGTGGAAAATGGATATATGTACACAAAGTTATGAAAAACCATGGTGACTTTGGTATCCTTTGCATGTACATTGACACTAAAAATAAGAAGGATTGTCATCATACATATCAGACATGATAGAAATTTGGAGGAATATGCGGGGAAAGTAACTTAAAGCATAATATCCCTAATGCAAAAATGTGTTTAAATGACCTAGTATGCACAAGAAGTTTGGTAATGCTAGAATCCATTCCAACACACATAAGGAATGTGCATGCCCTAATAATGAGATAAGGGAATTCCACAAACATGTCATATGAAATTACTATCCTTTCCTCCTTCGTTCTCCTCTAATCTCATGGAGATATCCTCAAGTAGCTAATGCATGATAGTTTGGATAATATTGACTAAATTTGGTTAGGAAACTGATCAATAGGTGGTAGGATAGCTTGACATGAGTCTTTTGTTTGTGATTTTTTTTTGAATGCTTGATGTCTATAGGTAATACATGTTTTTCATACTTTTGATTGTCATGTCTAGGCATTGGAAATTTATTATGACAGTGATGGATGAGTATGATCTATGTTTATTATGGTTTGTGGTACTTGAGCTTATTTATTATAGATGATATGTGATGGTTTTTGTTGGGTATTTTTGGAGCCCAACAGTTTCTTTTTCTTGACCATTTTTACTGTGGCCTCTAGTCTTCCTTCTTGAATACTCTTTCTTCGAATGATTATTGCAGAAAGAGTGTATTGTATTGGGATTTTAGTATGGTTTTGATTATTGCTACTATTGCTGGCTGATGTATTGTGAAAAACTGAGATTATTAAAATAGAGATTTCCTTCCTTTGAAAGTGGATGTAGCCACATTGGTGAACCACTATAAATCTATGCGTTTCACTATTTGTGCTTCTTTTCATTATGATTTTATTTTCTTGCTACTTCTATTTTCTTTTATCTGCAATATTTTATCAACAATTGGTATCAAATCTTGGTGAAGAAGCTCATAGTGAAGTGGTTTTTTGGAAATCGATGAAGAATTTCCAGAAGCTTGGAGAACATAGATAAATGGAAGATAGAGAAGTTCACAGGGTAGAACTTTAGATTGTGGAAGGTATAGATGGAATTGCTATTGATTAAGCAAGATCTCTCACTCACATTGATTAGAAAAACCAAAGGAAAAGGTTCGATGTTGGATGAAGAGTGGGAGAAAATGGATAGGAAAGCAAGGGATACTATTTTTCTTTCATTGTCTAGCAATGTTCTATTCAATATTTCAGTGGAGAAGATAATGAAAGAGTTATAGGATAAACTCTCCAACATGTATGAGATGGCATTGGCATTAAACAAGGTATTCATCATGAAGAAGTTATATAATTTAAAAATGAGAGAAGGTGGGACCATGTCGAATCACCTCAATCAATTCAATACCCTGGTCACCCAATTGATTTTAGTGGGTATCAATTTAGAAGATGAAATTAAAGCAATTATGTTATTATTTTCTTTACCAAATAGTTGGGAAGGGGTTGTGATGGAAGTTACCACATTGGTGGATGCCAAAAGCAAACTAAAATTTGATGATATTGCAGCCACACTTCTCAGTGAAGACATGAGAAGAAAAAATAAAGAACCCTCTTCCAATGATGCCTTGAATGTTGTAAGCATTGGAATAGGGGAAGGAGTCAATATAGAGGCAAAACTAATAAAAAAATGAGATCCAAATCCACAAGAAGATCAAAGTCTAGGTGAAAAAATGGTGATTGTTGGTTTTGTGGAAAACTGGGTCACACAAAAAAGAATTGTTGGAATTACAAAAAGGAACAAGACAAGGTGAGCAATAATGAAGTAAACACTACACATGATAAAGATGACAGTGATTTTGTTTTATTAGTGAGTGATGCTACTGCAGACTCATGGGTACTTGATTTCAGTGCCTCTTTTCATGCTACTCCATGCCTGGTCCTTTCAAAAACTACTAAGAAGGTAAGTTTGATAGAGTTTTTCTTGGAAATAATAAAGAATGTGAAATATTTGGAAAAGGTGATGTGATGTTGTCTTTGAAAAATGGAAGTAAATGGATCTTGAAGGATGTGAAACATGTTCCCACGCTGAAAATAAATTTAATATCAGTTAGCCAGCTTTATGCTCAAGGGTGTAATGTTAAGTTTTCTTTAGATACTTGGAAAGTAACCAAGGGTGTCTTGGTGATTGCAAAAGGAGACAAGTTGGGTAATCTATATGTTTTAGAGTGCCATGGTGAAGTGGGAGTTGCAATGGCAGTTGTGGATAGCAGTTCAGAGCTTTGACATAAAGGCTTGGACATATGAGAAAAAAGGGGACTTGAAGATATGATTCAAAGGGATCAACTGCTTGGCCTAAAATCTATTGATTTGGAGTTATGTGAGCATTTCCTCTATGGAAAATAGAGCCAGAACAACTTCTTGAAGAATGGTCATGACATGAAATCTACACCATTTGAGCTCATGCACTTAGATGTTTTCGGTCCCAAAGAGGTAACCTCCATTGGAGGCGCTAATTATTTTGTTACTTTACTTGATGATTGCACTTGAAAAGTATGGATTTATATGATGAATAGAAAAATAAAGGTGTTTTCAAAATTTAAAACTTTTAAGGCTATTGTTGAAAATTAGATTGGGCATAAAATCAAATGTCTCAAAACAAATAATGGGGGAGAGTTTTTCTCTTCAGAATTTGACATCTTTTGTGTAGATAATGGAATACAAAGGATTAAGGTAGTTCCTTTCACCCCTTAGGAAATGGTGTAGCTGAGAGGTTGAATTGAATGATTCTTGAGAGAGCTCACTGTATGCTCTCTAATGTCATTTTGGGGAAAGAATTTTGGGTAGAGGCTTGTAGTACAACAATTTATTTGATCAATCAAGCTCCTTCATCTCGATTGGATTTTGATATCGTGGAGGAGAGATGGATCAAGAAATGATTTCTTATAATCATATTTGTGTTTTTAGGTGTGAAGCTTTTGCTCATGTCCCAAAAGAACAGAGAACAAAGTTAGATGCAAAATCTAAAAGATGCATATTTATTGGATATGGTGAGGATCAATTTGGTTTTGGGCTTTGGGATCCCGTTGCCAAAAAAATTACTCGTATTTGGGATGCCATATTTAACAAGAAAACATTCCTAGGTTTGCAAAAATTGACCACATCTTCAAATAATTATATACAAGTTGACATGTTTGATAATGGAACACATATGGAAAATACCCAGGGATTTATTCCCACTGTTAATTTGTAGCCTTCACTAGGTACTGCACAACCTCCATTAGGTAATATGTCACCCCCAACTATTAGTTTTTATTCAACACATTTTTGTGTGCAACCTTTGAGCTTTGGCGCCCCTCATCATACTTATGCACCACCTTCAACAATTGATAATACACTACCTCTAGGTTTGTCTTCATTGCAACCTTTGCTTCATACAAATCCTACAATGCCTAATGGAGTTCATTCACTACTTTCCACAAGTCATGTGCAACCCCTAAACATTTCTTCTCAGCTCTTTGAAAGTTATCAACTTCCCTTGGAAAGTCAATTGTAGCCTTCACATACTCATCCACAATCATCATAAGAAATTGGTGCATAGTATATGCTACCTATAAAAAGTAATATACAACCTATGAGTACTACCACACTGCCTTTAGAACATGTTGTGCAGCCTCATGTACTTCCCTCACAACTTTTGGGAAAGGATAAAAATTCAAATGTTGGTATTTTCAATTCATTTCCATAGGGAGGTATAGAGAGGTAGAGCAATGTGCAGAAACAAGGGGCGTGTGGAATAGGGAAATTTACAGTTTGATATAGATGATACCCAAAATAAATTACATAGATTAAGCTTGGATAATATTTTGCAACAATAGGCTCCTCAATTAAGAATATCTACACAGGAGAAAAGGTTTCCAATAAAATTTTCTGATTATGATTTATTGCTCTTTGATCAATTAGAGCCTACGAATTTTAAACAAGCTTGCAAAGATGAAAATTTAGTGAAATGGAGTCTTTGAAGAAAAATGATACATGGGATTTGGTTACCCTTCCACCGAATCAAAAACCACTCAATAATAAATGGTAGTATCAACTAAAAGAAGAAAATGGAGGTTCTAAATGCTACAGGGCCAGATTAGTTGTAAAAGGTTTTGATAAAAAAAGGGATTGATTTCAATGAAATTTTCTCACTAGTTGTTAAGATGACAACTATTCATGCTATCTTGGGCATGGTAGCTGTATGGGATATTGAGCTTGAGCAACTTGATGTCAAACCGACATTTTTTCATGGAGATATTTAGGAAGAGTTATATATGGAGTAGCTTGAAAGTTTCATTAAATAGGGTCAGGAGCATTTGTATTGCAAATTGAAGTAGAGTTTGTATGGGCTCAAGCAAGCCACGAGGTAGTGGTACCTTAAATTCAATAGCTTCATGACCATGAAACACTTTATTCATTGGGAATTAGACCCATGTGTTTACTATAAGAAGCTTGCAAATGGTGAGTTTGTTATACTTTTTCTTTACATGTTGAAGATATGTTGGTTACTAGCACTAGTGTGAGGATAGTTTGTGAATTGAAGCAAAACTTGTCTCAAAATTTTTCCATGAAATGTTTATGGGAAACGAAGAGGATTATTGGGATGAAAATAATCAAGGATAGACAAAAGAGATAAATTATATTATCTCAAGAGAAATATATTGCCAAAATCTTAGATAGGTTCAATATGATGAATACCAAATCTATTAGTACTCCATTGGCTGATCACTTTTGTTTATCCTCAGCTATGTGTCCAAAAAATCAAGAAGATCAAGAAAAAATGAAAGTTTTTATATAGTCATTAGTAGTTGGGAGTCTCATGTATGCCATGGTTTTTACTTGTCTAGATATTGCTCATGTAGTGGGAGTTGTGAGAAAATTTATGAGTAATCTGGGTAAAAATCATTTGTAGGTTGTTCAGTGGATTTTATGATAATTGAAGGGTACCTCAGATCATTTTTTATGTTTTGGAGGTAAGGATACTTAGCTGCAAGGATATGTTGATTTGGATATGGCTGGAGATTTAGACAAACATAGGTCTACTACAGGTTATGTGTTTACATTTGCTGGGGCTGCAATTAGCTAGGTTTCACAGTTACAACAGGTGGTTTCACTCTCATTTGTAGAGGCTGAATATATTGATCTCATTGAAGGAGCAAAGGAGATGATATGGTTACAATGATTTTTGGGTGAATTGTGGTGTAAGAAATTTTTTTTCACTTTGTTTTGTGATAGCAATAGTGCTATTTGCTTGGACAAGAATTCTGATTTTCATAATAAGACCAAGCATATAGAACTGAGATATCATTTTATTTGACATGTTCTTGATGAAGGTAAGCTACAGGTGGAGAAAATTGACATGAAAGTTAATCCAGTAGATGCATTGATGAAGATTGTACCTCAGGAGAAGTTCAACTTCTGCAAAGCTTCTCTCGACATTGTCAAGAAGTAGCCATAAGATCAAAGTAGGGGAATGTCTAGTATGTTGCAGCAGTCATTGGAATTCAAGTGGGATATTGTTGGGTATTTTTGAAGCGCAACAGTTTCTTTTTCTTGACCATTTTTACCATGTTCTTTAGTCTTCCTTCTTGAAGACTCTTTCTTTGAATGGTTATTGGAGAAAGAGTGTATTGTATTGGGATTTTAGCATGGTTTCGATTATTGCTACTATTGCTGGCTGACGGGCTGTGAAAAATTGAGATTAATAAAATAGAGATTCCCTTGCTTTGAAAGTGCATGTAGCCACATTGGTGAGCCATTATAATCTGATTTTATTTTCTTTCTACTTCTATTTTCTTTTATCTGCAATCTTTTATCAACAATTTTATGGTGGGTGTGAAAGGTTTTCCCTCTGATACTGACTCCAAGGATCCAATTTGAATACTAGGTTGAGGAGATTCTCCCAATTATGTAAATGATTTGTTTATTATGGGATGGAAGCCATGAGGCTTATTTGACCTAAGATGGAATGGAATGAAACTAAACACCTATAATTACCAAGCCATGGTAGGGGTGATAGGTGCATGACATGATTTCATTATGGATGGAATGGATTTAGATGGTAATAGATGGTGGATAGCGGCTTCTACATATGACACTTGTAAATAGCTTTCAACATGGTACTAACCCAAGGCGCCATTGAAGTGGTTTTCACCATAAGGAAAATTATTTATCTTTACTTTTGAATCTTTTTTTCTATTTTCAATGAGGATACTCTGATGATCATGCAAATGATATCTTCTGGTGAATGTTAGGGTTAATATAGTGGTTCACCCTCAAGTGTAGCCAATTGGTATGTTCCAAATCTATAAGTTGTCGTAATTATGAAAGGTCCTTGCCAATTTGGTTCAAAATTCCCTTTATTTTCATGATCTTGTTGATTATTTTGGTTTTATTTAAGTACAAGATATCCTATCTCAAACTTGTGTGATATGAACTTCTTGTTATAGCTATGACAAAGGCAGTTCTAATAATCTTGTAAATGATTAAGCACCCGAAGACACCTTTCATCTAGTATTTCTAATTCATGTAATCTAGAAAATCTATACTCTTCATCATCAATGATGTGTTGTACAGAGACCCTCAGGGATGGAAGCTCGACCTCTATAGGTAAGATGGATTCAACTCAAAAAACTAGTGAGTAAGAAGTAGCTCCTCTTGGTGTGCAAATACTAATTCAATAAGCCCATAGGGTAGGATTAAGATGAATATGCCAATCATGATCAAATTAATTGATTTTATTTTTAAGTATCTTTAGGATTATTTTATTTGACACCTTAGCTTGATTGTGAATTTGAGGTAAGGGGTGGAAAATCAGTGTGGGATATGGAACTTATGAAAAAGGTCACAGACCTCCTAATTTTTGAAAGGTCAACCATTATCAATGACAATGGCTGAAGGGACACCATATTAGAAAATGATATAATTGAGTATGAAAATGACTATTTGATTTATAGTGATGAATGTGAGGGGAATGGCTTCAATCCAAGTTTTAAAATAATTTATGGAAATGATAATTATTTATGGCCATTGGATGATGGGGGTGGATCTTATTTATGAGGTCAATTGCTCACTATCAAAAAGGCCATAGTGTAGTAATTGTTTGTAGCTCTTATGTTGGTGCATGGATGAGGTCTTTATTTTATTGAAATTTCTAAAACTTTCTAGCAAATTGATGGGCTTCTTTTGTTCCATTGTAAGCTAATAATAACTAATTCTCACAAGTTTCTTAGCTAGATTAGGACCACTAGAGTGTGCCCCATAGATACCACTATGTACATAATCTAAGCAATATGGGTTTCATCCGAGTTAAGATACCTAAGGAGAGTACTGTCGAGACTCCTTTGATAAAGGGTATCACCAAGTATTACAAAGTGGGATGAGTGTTTAATGAAGGTTTTTCACTAACTAGAGGATAAATCAGGTGGAAGGATATCATGATGGAGGTATGTGTAAATGTCTTGATATTAAGGAGAGTTAGAATTAATAATATCACACTTTTTTTAGATTCTAGGACATTGAATGTGGAGATCAAGATTTATTCCAATAAGAACTCACATTGTTGAGTATTATGTGACATGTTCAAAAGAGACCCAATAGTTTCCATTGCATCAGTTGCTTTGTTAGTTATCTTTGGGATCTCCTCAAATGATATCTGGGTGAATTAATCCTTGAAAGTATCTGCCATTTTCTTGTATGGTCAAAGTTTCTCACCCTTAGTTTGGTAATCATCATTCATTTGTCTAATAACTAACTAGGAATCACCAAAAACTTGTAATTCCTTGATCTACCATTATATTTCCATTCTCATTCTAGTGATAAAAAATTCATACTTAACAATGTTATTTGTGCAAGGGAATTCTAACCGATATGAATTAGGGATACAATCACCTTGTGGTATTATGGACAATATGTCTTCTCCTAAACCATTGTGAGCATATGCACCATCAAAATATAATTTCCACAAATGAGAGGGGATCCCAATAAATATTCCCTCATCTAGAAAATTAGATAAAAATGGGTAATCTACAATTGTGGAACATCTGTTAACTGATCAACAATCACTTGTCCCTTGATAGATTTTCTATCTACATATTCAATATCAAATTCATTGAGGATCATAACCCATTTTGCTAGTCTACCTATGAGTTTCACTTTGTTTAGAAGGTACTTGAGTGGATCAATCTTCGTAATGAGCTTGGTTTTATTGTTTAGCATGTAGTGTCATAGCTTTTGAGAAGCAAAAATAACTACCAAACATGCTTGTTCAGTAGGAGTTTAATTGAGCTTATAGAATAATAGGGTATGAATAATATAATATACAACCCTTTCTTTGCCTAAAGAGTCATGTCATGCAAGTAAAGCTCCCAATGTTGATGTGGTAGAGAAAATGTATAAAAATGGTTTTACTTGAATAGATGGCATTAGTATTAGAGGATAAGTGAGGTAATCCTTCAACTACTAAAAATATTGTTGATAATTCTAGTCCCATTTGAAGGCAACACCTTTTTGTATTAGGTGGGTAAAAGGATGACACTTGTCAGCTAAATATGCAATGAATCAATGGATGGACTATAGTTTCCCTTGTAAACTACATAGTTGCTTGATCATTGTTGGTGGAGGCATATAAATTATATCCCTTACCTTTATAGCATCAACCTCTATGCATGTGAAATAAACAATACAACCTAATAGCTTCCCTGGAGTAACCCCAAAGACACATTTCTTTGGATTTAGTTTGACACTATATTTTTAAAGCTTATCAAATATTTATGCAAGAACCTCTAGATGATCTTTCCTAGTAGTCGACTTAGCTAATAGATCATAAAAATAACATTCCATGAGGGCATGCATCATATCATGAAATATTGTGGTCATAGCTCATTGATAGGTAGCTCTAGTATTTTTAAGATCAAAGTGCATGGCATTCCAACAAAAGGTTCCTTATGGATATGTGAAAGATGTTTTGTGTTGGTAATCTATGGCTATACACTATACCCTAAAAATACATCAATAAGAGATAGCATCTCACGCCCTATTGTCAAGTCTACAATCATATCTATGTTTGGAAAAGGAAAATTATCTTTTGGACATGCTTTATTGAGATCTATAAAGTCCATGCATATATGAATTCCCCCAGTTGGTTTGGTGACAAGTAAAAGATTATATATCCACTTTAGATACCAATTGGTCTAATTAAGCCTACATCTAATAGCTTTGGTAGCTCTACTTTAACTAATAATGTGATTTGGGGATGCATTTTGTGTAACTTTTGTTTGATAGGATTTTCCCCTAGGGATATCGTTACATAATGAAGAACTAACTTAGGATCTAATCTTGGAATATCCATGTAAGACCATGAAATATTCACTTATCCATCCTAAAATAATATCATGAATTTATTCTTCTCTTAATTTGATAGTGATGTTGTAAAATAAGTAATACTAATATTCTTTGTTGTGCCAATGTTGACTTCTTTAGATTTGTCTATAAGTATTGGTGGCATCTCCTAATTTATGGATATGGGGATAATTTCAATCCTTCTATTCTTAGGTTCCTTAGAAAGGTTTTCACCTTTGGATGCATCCTTTTTTTAAAATCTTTTATGGTTTGAAAGTGTCTCATTATGTTCTTCACTAGTGGACCTTTTTTATGATTTTGACATTTTTGTGAATAGAAGGTTTGGCATTCTCTCCATAGTATGTCATGTTGTCAATATCTATAGTGAAACCAAATATATGATCCCTTAGTGGAATTACATCTCATAGTCTCATGAACTCAACTATGACTTTATCATTTTGGAATATATCTATACTCAGTGGTCCTTGTTGATCCCAATTGATGAGTTGAGGGTAGACTAATGGAAGGTTGTTGTTGGTTGATGTCAAATTAAAAGATATGGATGATAAAGTGTTGACATTATATTCCTTAAATAAATTAGAAGTGCACTCAAAGGAGTCATTGGAAGTGTCCTCATTATAAATCTCAACTTCAAAATTTTTTTAGCTTCCTTTGTAAGGAAAATCTCAATAATTGAGGACATAGTCTCTTGTTTTCCAAACTCAAGCCCTTGAGAATGTGGTTTTTGTGTTATTGAAATGGGTTCCATAATTCCTTTTCTCTTTAGACCAAGACCACTATGACCATCATATCCCAATTTTTCCATTATTTGAAAGCTTGAGTTGGTGTATTTCTCAACAAGGA
>VDFB02039586.1:0-21394 GCA_007258455.2 Sequoia sempervirens | reverse complement strand
TTGTTAGGATTAGAGATGGCAGATCTAAAAATTAAATGTAGATTTAATAAACAAAATAGAGAAACTAAAACATGCACAGAATAAATCATAACACAGAATTTAACGTGGTTCACCCAATCTGGGCTACATCCACCAAACCGCAGCCATCCAATACTTTTATTATCCAGTGAAAAACCCTATTACAATCTTGCGAATAATCGTGTTTTTCATCATACTAAAATACCCATCCGAACCCCTTTTTAACAAGCTTAGAAGCTTCCATATTTTTGGGTTCTACAAAATCGGATTTTTCTTTTTTTCATTGATACCATGGGGCCGGGTGAACAAATACCATGGGCTACAAGATAGCACGATCAATCACCACATACCAACACTAGGGTGTCTTAGTCCTCCTTGAGTCATTTTCAAGATTTAATTTCAAATTCTCGCAAGATTTAGCCTCCTTTAATTAATGAATTCATATGTCGGCTTGGTGTCATATAATTTTGGGATATTAAGCATAGATAAGTATATATACAAGTTCCATTCATTCATTTCAACCCAAGTCTTTTGTGAGAGATTTTATCATAGCATAATTGAGTTTACAAGAGAATTCAAGAGCATATTCTTCAAACATTTGGAGCCATTTTCAGATTCAAGCATCATATCAAAGAGTTTTCTTGCATCATGTGTGTTTTTGTGCTGACATTTGTGATGGAGGGTTTTGATTCAAGCAAGATCTTTCAAGCATTCAAGATCCATATCCATTGCAAAATTGCACTCAAATTTGTAGAATTTTATAAGGGTTTGGTGAGTTGTAGTATTTCATGTTGTTCATTCACCATTTCTTTCAATATTTCTATTTCATTTTAAGGTTTAATTATTAACAAGGGGTTTGACCAAGGAAAACCCCCATTTACTATCAATTTTTTTTTCCCATCTTGCATATTTGTGACTGCCAATCTAGGTTGTAGACTTGAAGATCACTCGGAGTGCAAAGTTGCATCATAAATTTGTCATCTTCACGAAAGCTCATCTACAAGCTAAATCTAGAAGTTTCAGAACCTGAGATCGGAAGGAAGCTAGTGCAGACCTTGGAGCTCAAGATCCTATTTAGAGTTTGCAGAAATTTAGAATGGGACTAATATGACATCTTGGGAATCTTAGTCCTCCCAAGCCTATTTTTCAAATATTTTTTGAGATTTGGTTCTGAGATCCGAAGACTTAGTATTGGCCCTAAAAAAAAAACAAGACTAATACGCCATCCTGGGCATCTTAGTCCTCCACAACATTTTCTAGAAGCTTCTTTACATTTCCAGAATCCTCACAACATCTCCAAACTTCCTAGGTACACACATACTATCTCTTTGTTGCATAATTTCATCATTTGCATCTCTAATTTAGCTTACATTTCTAGTTATAAGTGATTTTGCATATCATAATGTGTTTTCCAGAATTTTCTTTTTCAAGCATTTTCTTGGTGGTGAACCCCTTAGAATTCAAAGAACCCCCTCCTAGGGCCTTCATAATTGTGAAATTGGATCACCTTGAGAGGTTTTTAGTCAATAAAATTGGGACTCCTAGGACATTAGTGAATGATTGAGTGGAAAAAGTGTGATACCATTATGTACCCATTTTTCTACTCATCACTTCTATGTCATATCCAACTTTCATTTATTTGACTCATAAAGCACATACCATTAGCACCCTTAAGCTGATAAATATTTCCATCTTTCCTTCTTGAAACAACTAGAGTTCTAGAGCCTTTCCTGATCTCAAAACCACCATCCAAAAATATAGGATTATATCCTTTGCTACACATTTGTCCCACACTTAGAAGATTTTATCGAATACCCTTAACATAAAGAACATCATTTGTATTATTATTTCCATAAAAAATGATTAAACCTTTTCCACATATCGTAGCAGATGCATCATCACCAAACTTAACAAGATCGCCTTCAAAATTTTCAAGTTTAAAAAACTTACTCTTATCACTTGTCACATTGTGATTTAAGCATCTTCTATCAACAATAATATAGTTTTTGTCATCTCTAGGATGAAAATTAGTTACCATAGTTCCATTATGACCTACTTCTAGAGCAACTTCCTTCATACATCTCTTAGAGTTAGCAAAATTAGTTCTAACATTTAGAGCCATGAAAATTAATTCATCATCAGATATGCTAGCATCTTCTTTAACATAATAACTTATTTTAATTGATTTACCTTTATTCTCCTTAAATCTATCATTTGAAGCTTTGAATGGACATCTTGAAGCATGATGACTTATCTTTCCATAATTGAAACATTTAAAATGCAACTTGCCTTTGTATTTTCTAATGCCCTTTTTCAATCTCCTCACAAAGTTTGCTTCTAGCTCATCAAACTCATTGGGATTAGATTCCTAATTCTTCTCTACTTTGAAAAATTTAAAAGTAGTCCCTTTTCTTGAATCACTTGGACCAAACTCTCTCAATTCAAAAGTATTTAAAGCACCAATCAAATGATCTAAATTATGAGCTTCTTCAATAGCAAAAACCTTATGACTATAAGATTTAGGAAGAGTTCATAATAACTTATTTACCACCTCATCTTCTTCAAGTTTTCCCCCAAGGCCTCTGATGGAATTGACAACCTTGTCCACTCTATGCATGTAACTTGTAATATCATCATCTTTTTTCATCCTTAGGGTTTCAAATTTAGTCTTCAAATTTTGCATCTTTGCTTGCTTGACCTTATCATCTCCTTCATAGACACTTTCCAGCTTCTTCCAAATCTCACTAGTAGATTTATAGCTCATAACCTTTACAAATTTTGAATTAGAAAGACCACTCAAGAGAACATACCTTGATTTTCCATTGTTCTCATATTCCTTGATCTCATCATTAGTACTCAAATCATTTGTAGGCATTGTATATCTAGTTTCAACAGACTTCCAAACTCAAAACCCTACTGAAACAAGAAAACCTTCCATCCTAGTCTTCCAAAATGCATAATCAGATCCATCAAATATAGGAACTTCCTTCTTGTACACCAACCCAGATCTACCTCAAGCAGTTAAGCTTTCTTCCAAGGAACCTCACTCTGATACCAATTATTGAATCCACAAGACAACTAAGAGGGGGGGTGAATCAGTTGTACATTAAAACATCAAAAACCTCATTAACATTTAGATATGAATTAATCCTTAAAATCTTAACAACCCTTAAATGCTTATCATGTATTTCCAAAATGTAAACATGAGAAATAATAATGCAAACACATGAGAACAACAAATTTACATAGAAAACCCAAGAAGGGAAAAAATGTGGTGAGGATTAGCTCACAATATAAAGTAATTGCAAAAAAAAATATAATAGGATCACTATCGGAGGGCTCACTTCCAATGGGTCACTACTAGAATAGAAATAAGAATATAAAAGATTGTAATAATGAGAAATCCATCTCAAAGAAACAAAAAAGTTCCACCACCACAGCTCCAATACATTCACACACTCTCTAAAGAGTGTAGACATCTTCTGCTCACTTCTTCCAATAGTCTTAGTCATTAAAGCTCACATTGCACTTCACACTTTCACACTTCACATCAAAATTCACATCAAACATAATACATACACCAAATTTCCATCAACTCAATAGACATATATACCAACCTCAACCTTGAAAACAATTTACAAGGTTAGTTATGTACCTCAAACATGCAAAGTCAAATTAGGGCGACACCAAAATATTCCCATGGTGGAGAGGAATGAAGGTGGACCAAATCACATCTCAACTCAGAGCTAAATCCACATCTACACACCACACCATGCTTCCACAAACATAGAAGCATATTCGTAATTAGTGTAAACACCCAAGGTCATTCAAACCTATGCTAACACCATTTTAAGTACATGCTTCACCAAATCCAAAGATGACTTGCAGACCACACACAAAAAAAACATAATCTATAATATTCCATAAACACTCTAAAATATAAAAAATCCTTTGCAACATCATACACCTGAAGAAAATGCTCATCTTGTACACCCAGTTAACCTTCCACACACTATAATAGATGAATCCAACCTTGTGGAGCACCAAACTACAAAAACTTCAAACTAAAGATGGATATGAGAAATATAAGCACACTTCTAGATCCATAAAACCAAAAACCAAAATGTGGAGAAATGTGTATTAAAACCATTTATCCCAAACAACACTGCATCATAGTTCACACACTAGTGAACACAACTTCTCCTTCCAAAAAATATAGAACATGAAAGTATGGATATAAAATCTTTGAACACCTCTGATCAACATATTTGAACCACATAAGAAGATCTTCAACCATGAAGAAATTTGGAGCAAAACACTGAAAAATACTCTGCAGCACTGAACAGTCTTTACCACACTATTTCCTCTTTTATTGAAATTTTCTCAAAAGAACTATGGGCACGGAAAAAGTAACTCTTTTGCTTTTTTTTGTTTTGTCCCTCCTTGTGCATATTTGGCCTGATTTTTCCTTGATTTAATGTTGTAATATGGCCCACATGTTCACATTAGGTCTTGAATCTTTATGAATCATTAAGACTTTATGATGTCTTGTAAAGGTGTTGTGAAGTGTTGTAACATATTTCTACACTTTTCTAGACTCTTCTTTGTTGTGCCCTCAACACACACACCCCGTTCGGAACGGGGACCCTCTTTCTTTTTTCTCACCAGGTCGCTTTTGTTGCCGTCTCATTTTGCATGCCCCCTGTTTTGGTTTTCTATGTGGTCAACAAGCTTTAGAGAGTTCATCTTTAAGTGACCATGTTTCGCCCCCCTCAAATTTTCAAGGCACTAGGCCTTCATGAAGTTTCCTTGGTTGTTTTCCTTTTCTTTTCAAAATTGACATCGAAGGAGCTGATCGGGTCCACCCTATTGGGCCGCTCTGCATAGGTTTCCTTCACCTCACGGCTATTCCAAACGACCTTTCTCTAGTAGCTTTCCGCCCTGAGGAACCCGAAGCCTCTGGCACTATTTTCATCGCTGAATGATCAACAACCAAGCTCTGATTGCCTTCTGCTTGGTAGGTTCCGATGCTCCCGCTTCCATTTTAAAATGACCATTCACCAACTTCTAGGCCGTCATACAGTCATTAATAGGGTGCATTTAATACGCTATTTTCTATAAATAGCCAATTCTCAACTATCATTTTCACTTGCTAGCTTGATCAAAAAAGAGTTAGAGCCAACCTCCAACACCGCCTTCATGCTCGACGAGTTCTACCAATGCTTCAAAGCCTCTGCTAACTGTTTCTTCATCTGCATTCATTGGGTTCTTGAGGTAGGTTTTCCGTCATGCGCCCTGCTTTGTGTTTTCTTTGATTCCTTGCAAAATTGATGAATTTAAAGGGGAAAACTTGATAATTAACTAAAATAGACTAAGGTGCACAAAACCCACATCATGAAATCTCGATAAACTTCAAACAAGATCCACACACTATCTATGGAACTTAGGTTCTCCACTGCCATTCACTAACTAGAGCGTTCATGCTCTGCAGGCCCGCACCCCTTTATTGCCATCACCCTCCATCAAAACATATGTTTAAACTTGGGAAAGGTGGGTGCCCTTATGAGGTTTGCCTTGGCTGAAGACTCTTACAGCTTCACCACCTTGAGTCTAATTGAAATTTACAAACTAAAACAAAGCAATTCATTAGCCTTTTCGAGTTTTCCCTTGTGAGATTCCCTCTCCAGGGCATCTTTCATGCTCTATCATTCCGAACGGTTTTCCAACCATAAATGCCCAATGCGCTGAGCTAGCCCCTTTGAGCACCCATGACCTTAAACTCTTGCAAAGTCTTTAAGACCTAATCCACAATGTGTCCCTCCCTCCAGAAATCCACTTAGGGATGTTTGTCTACGCTTTGTTGTTTTGAATGGCTCTTGCAGCCCATCCTTCTAACCATCAGATCCTGGACTTTCCTCAGTTGGAAAAATTCATTTTCCCCTAAATGACCAAGTGTTAACATCTTTTCGAGCCCTGCCTAGCAGACTTTTCTCCACAGGTTTTCGTGGTGAACCTGCCATCTCGAATGGCTCCTGATAGTCGGCTTTCCGCCCTTTGGGCTCTGAGCCCTCAGTGGCTGCTTGAATGCAGTGAGAGTGAATTAAGTGTCAAACCCTAGTCAGGTTTCTTCTACTGGGTCACTGCCCTCAAAATTCTGTCCTAGCCCCACCGTTCTCAAACATAAAATGGTCCCCATCCACCTGCAACCTGAAACCCGACCTCCTCTTTACTATTGAACTCTCAAGTGATAAATGAATGAAACCTAGGCCTCCCGCGAACGTGATGTCGCGGATCTCTCCCTCCATACTACCATTTGATCTTTTCCATTTTGAATGGCCACCACCTAGCATCTATCTACTCCTTCCGACCAGCAATGATGTGAATGACAATTGAGCTTTGATGTCGCCCTCCAAGGCTTTGGGTTCCGCTTGGTGAAACTCTGCCCACAGGCCGCCATCTTTCTAATGTTGTTTCAATGGCATACCTCAAACAGCCAAACTTCCTTATGGTTCTGAGTGCTCAAATGATGATCTTGATGCCCTCCAATCTTCAAAAGGACTTCGACCCTCATGCCAAAAAAGAGTAACACTCTTGATGGACCCCACATATTGACCAAAAAACAAGGTGAGTTAGGACAACCGTGCCCCTATGCCCTATTCATCGTCCCTCTTGCAGCTGCTCCAAAATGGCCATAAGCCCATGGAAGTTTGATCCCCTGGACTCAAATTGCTCAAACTCCTTTCTATGAAAGGATAATGTCAATCTGGGAAATATGATAGGATTCTTAAATGATGAATTATCTAATCTAACATTGTTTTTCAGGATTTTGGCTAACTTTCCCATGTTTTCATGCTTGAATGTGCTTACCTCTTTCTCACCTGCAAGATAAATGGAATCGAGTGCAAGATCCTCGGAGGTGCCCGTAGAGAAAGAAAAGGGAAAGAAAATAGCCAAAGCACCCCATGGAAAAGAAGACAAATACCAAATGAAGTACAAGTTCTAAGGGGAACCTCTCAACTCTAAGGTCACCACACATTGGAAGGAAGTCTCAGATACAAACATCTGGCACATAGACATTGATGAATTTAAAAAAAGGGTCCAGATTAACCACACAATGGAAAATGCAATAAAAATCAGAGGTAGTGGGTTGGCCAAGGTTGCCAGTCTTCCACCTGCTCTTATTGCCCCTAAACTCATAATGGCTTGTAGGGAGGCATACCAAGAAGAGACCAGAACCATTGTGGACAGAGACGGGAATGTATTGACTGAGTTATCCACCAAGTCAATAGGGAATTCTTTTCATATCCCTACCTTTAGAGAAATGGAAGGAGTATCCATGGAGTATGAGAAACAAATGTGGGATGAGGACCTCCTTAAATGCAAAAAGGTCATCTATCAATATTGGCTAAAACAAAAGAGGGGCAGTGCTGCAAAGGTACCCCAGGAGCTCTTCCGCAGTTATTTTTATGAGGATTACCATGACTTGGTAACCTTACTAAGCAGAGTAATGGGCCTTCCAACTGCAGCGTACTTGCAAGAGTGGATGTTGTATTTCGCTGAAGAGATCATTTGTGGTAAGACCAAGTTCTACTAGGTAGGGATAATTAGCAACTACTTGCATGAGCAATTTGTGGTTGTCAAGAAGACCTCACACTTGTACATGACTTCAAACCTTGTCTATTTATTAATTGACAAGACATAATGCAGAGGCTTGTTCAGGGCTCTTGATGAGGAACCAGGTAGAGAATTGAAGGTTTATGATAGATACCCTCAGCTACAATACAATAATTTCAAGATGGATTATTATAGAGTTAATGATGCCTTCATAGGCCACATTATCATATTACTTGGGGGCGACATCGAGAGAAGGGTCTCCCATAGTTCTAATTCCTTCCTTCGCCAACTCACCTTCTTATTTATACAATTTACAAAGTTTACCTTTGTTTGAGCTGAAGGTTTCTCAGATAAACCATACAAGCTACCCTGGTACCCGAATGACCGGATAATATTGTTAGAACTCTCTCAATAGTTGTGACACGTAGATGCCCTCCTAAGAAGAAAACATAAGGCAGGGATTCCTTATCCCCTCCCCTATAGTCAAGGGCTATATGAACTCCACACATCTCAATGTGCAGACAATTCAAATAAAGAACTCATGGAGTATCACTTGAAATTCCACACTGCTCAGCCAAAAATGGACCCCTATGGTAAACTTAAGAAGATGGTTGCAACTGAATACGCCCATTTGCATAGTGTTGAAGATTTCTAGGCCAACTTCAAGGACGAAAATGAAGTGTGCATGAGGCACTCCATGCGCATGACCGCATACTTCATCAAGAAGGTAAAATTTTTCCTTGTGCCAGACCAGGTAGTAGAAGATGAGAATACGGTAATTGATCCTCGGTACAATGTAGCTGCTAATCTCCCACTACCATTGATCGATTGAGATGAGCAATATACTAATGACCTCGATATCTTGACAAAGCCCATTGAGGCTAGGACCAAGGAATGGACTGATGGGAAAATTTCCCAATTGAAATAGCAAGGGGTCACTTTGACCTATGAGGGGCTTGAGGATGAGTCGCCAATCAAAACTAACAGTGGAACAACTGTTGGAGAAACCTCAAAATCTCCTCTAGCCACTAGGTCAAGGAAGAGCAAAGAAGTGACTAAAATTCAGCCCAAGCCCAAAGTGTATGCAAGAAAGGCTTCAGAAGGAGAACCTTAAAAGAAATAGAAGAAATCAAGAAGCTTCACAGAAATACCTCTCATCCAGGAGGACATCGTCCATGAGGGAGAAGAGATAGAGATCAAAAAACCAATGTCTCCACCTGTTGCCTCTATTCTTGCAACCACTTCTAATACTGATGTTGCTACTATTGTTGCCCCTCTACCTACCTCTCAGGCAATGGTTGCTACTTCCCCGCCTATAGTGGATATCTCAGTCCACCTTGCCTCCACCCTACCCACGACCCAAGTTATGATAATTGACTCTTTTTCTGCCACCACCTCTCTACTCTCCTCATCCTCCATGTCTCTGACAACATCTCTTCTGCTAGCTACAACAAGAATGGAAATTCCTACTCTCTCACTCCCAGAGGCCTTTTCCTATCACATGCAAAATATTCCATTAGAGCTTTCTGGGGTGTTGATGAACCCAACCATACAAGTTTCCTTGGCACAAATTGCTACTAGTCTTCCTATCCATACTCCTCCAACTGAACTGCTAGAGATGAAGGCCACAATGGAAATATCAGAAGAGTTGGAGGGACAAGAAAGGAAAGCTACAAAAGATATGGAAGAGGAAGCATATGATTACCATGAGCACCTTGAGTACCAGCATTTGACAATTGATAGGGTGGTGCACAAGGGAGAGGAAACACAATCATCAGAGGAAGACACTAAGGAGCAAAGTGCTAAGTACATTATGGAATCATTTGATCCAGACCTCGAGGAGGAGTTGGCTCAGAAAATCAAAGATGTTGGAGAGGTGGTGGAGAGGAATCCTTCTGATGAGGAGAGAAATTTTAAATAATAAATGGAGGAATACACTAAACCTCCAACCAGGGAGCATGATAAAAGCCCCAAATAGGATGAAGAAATGCCTCTTTCAGAAAAGAAAGAAGAGGAAAAGAAAGAAGAAGATAAACCTAAAGAAGAGTATGAAGCCCAAAAGAGCCTAGAAATGGAACATCCTGAAGAGCATGGGTGTGATGAAGAAGAAGAAAAGAAAACTGACTGGGAGGACAACCTCAAAAAGCACACAACCTCTGAATCCCCACAAAAGCAAACAATATTTATCCTAGATTTTGATGAGGAGGAAGGAAAGACAAAAAACTAAGCTCCAAGTGATAAGGTAATGGAAATCCAACACACCTACGAGGAAGAAGGTGGTCATGAATCAATAAAAGGGGAATCTTAGATGCCAGAGTGGCTAGAGAAACAACTAGAGAAGAAAACCCCAACCTCAAAGGATCCAAGGGAAAGGTTGGAGGCCATCTTGGCTCGAGCCCAAATAAGAACGAAGAAAGAGAAGAAGTTGAAGGTCAGGTCTCAACTGACAATGGACGTGTTCAAATCTAGAACTATGCAAATAGCCACTCCAGTTGTGGAAAAAGAGGGGGTGAGTTAGAATATTTCCACCCTTGATATGAGGACAGCCCCATGAGAGAAAAATATTGACCATCTCCAAGGATCCGTTACCACCATCATGCATCAAATGAACAAAGATAAGATCTCTAAGGAGGAACTAAAGGCACTAGTGGTTGATCTAACAACCTATATTCAACGATGGTCATCAGTGGAAGAGCTCCCCACCACATGTTCAATGCCACCACAATTGTTGTCCAAATAACACATTGATCATCAAGAGAAAATAAAGAATTGGACAAAAGCCATAGAGGATTGGTTCTAGCAAGTACTCTACAATGGAAACATGGGCATAAGTCGTACGATCAGGACATCCAACAAATTCCTAGAGTTGTAGAGAGTTCTCAAGGGAATAAGAAAATTATGCATCAACTTCCCCAAGTTATACAAGATCACATACCCCAAACTTGAGGCTATCCTCAAGGTACCTAATGAATCCTCAGAGAAGTAGTTTTCTTTGGAAAAATGCGATCATTGGCTCGTAGAGACATGAAAACTGAGCCTTAACCATAGAAAAGAGGTGTTGGAACAAGTGCTCCATGAGGTGGAGCTAGAGATTGATTGGATCAAGGAAGTCCAACTACTTGTGAAGAATACATAAAGCTGATGACTAAATTTGATGTACCCACAGTCGAGTTGGATCCCAAAAAGATAAAGCCCTACTTTCACATGAAGATGGAGAACAACACCACGGATGCACTAACGTCAAATTTCATGGGTTTTGCTTCTCAAGCCTTCATTCAGTCTAAGTAGGTAATTAAAATTGCGCAGAAATATGACAGGGACTAGGATAAACTCACCAATAAGTACAAAAAATTCAACTTCCAGGTAATCCAATCAGACATATTGGAGTGGGATAAGCTCCAGGGATTGATTGGTAAATTTGTGGAGTACACCACCTTGAAGAGGAATGAAGGAATTCCTATGATTGATCATGAACTCATTACAGTGTAGCTACAACAAAAGAAATCAGCAAAAGACGAAAGAGCTAGTGGTTGGCCCAAGAAGACAAAATAGGGAAAATGACAAAGATGTAATTTTAAATTGTAATATATTTGGGGTTAGGTGAAACCCTAGTTTATAGTGAATCTTGGCCACACAATGAAAATAAATCATGGCCATTCATTCTACTTTTTGGACACTATAAATAAGGGGTCTCCTCTCATTTTCAAGAGAAAGTTGAGTTGTTGTAAAGGAATGCTACTGAAGTTTTAATAGAAGTTCATTAACTTTTGATGAATTCTTGAGTTTTAGTTGCATGTTACATGGTTCTTCTCCCATAGTTAGTTAATTTGAGTAGATTTACTTTTCTTTTTTACATGTTTTAACCTGCTTTATTAGATTAGTTGATGTTGTTCACTGATTTTGAAGAATTCTGTTGTGTGTTGGCAACTTTCCTTGTCCATACTTTTTGCTATTTATTGATGATAAATAGTTGTGTAAAGTTAGTCTGGGCATAATCTAAAATATTCTCTAAACTTCTATCTTGTATTCATGCTTTTGGTGAATCAATGGTTGAATATCTATAGTCCTTAGAAGCTTGCACAAATTTCATGAGATTGGAAGGTAATCTGGTTGAGTGAAATTATGGTTTAGGAAGGTTGTCCGCAGCAGGGTCCTCCATGATCACTGTTCACTGTTAGTTTTAGATCCAGGAACTTCTTCTCCTCCCTCCCATTTTTCTCTTATTTTAGAAATGACCTATGCTAAGGTTCATTACACATTGTAAAGCCAAATCTCAAGCTGAAATAGGAGTTTAAGACTATTGTTTGAACTTGCAATAATTGCACACCAACTTCCCCATCTCAAGAACTCCATTTTAAAATCTAGCTTCCCTCCAGCTTAACTTCATAAGCCTTCCCTATGATTACTAGTAAAATCACATTAAACAAACTAAAAAATTCCATGAAAGTCATGACCTAACACCTGAGGGACCTTGGGGTGATTTTCAACAACTTCTTGTTGAAGATTTCCTTTCAATAGAGGTAGTGCATCTATGCACTTCCTATGTTGAGAAAGTGCTAAAACACCCATCAATAGAACTAGCACTAGAAAGAGGGCCATTTGAGCTAAGCTAGATTGAGGTGATTCACTCTCCCCTGAGAGATTCTGATGAGTTTTAAGGTCTGCTCCAAACAAAGGGGAATTTCAGGAACTAAAGCCTCCCATAAGGGCTAGAAGAACTAAAAGAGGGGATGCAACTTCTTCTTCCTCCTTTGTTTGACCCACTTCACCTTTACCTTCACCTCCTTTCTCCTTCCATTCACCCCATACTCAGTAGACTTTCTCCACTTCCATCCATTCCATTTAGTCATACCACACTGCTTTCCCACCACTTGCTTCCCATAGCTAGGGTGTTTCCCCCTTCCATGCGCTCCAAGTTGAATGCCCAGTCCCGACCATTGCTGCCCCTGTGCAGCCCCAAATCACTGTTCAACGAAAAATACCACGTCCACCTCCCCTCATGGCCTAGTTGGGGAATAATCCTTCTCTATTGCACTTCAAAGCCTACCATGACATTCTGAAGAATCTAGAGAGATTTTGTATGAATTTCAATCCTCAAGATCTATAGAGGATAGCTAAGGAGCACATCAAAATATTCCAAACATTGAAAGACATGTAGATCAATTAGGGAGATGTGGCATGTAGGCTCTTCCCTTATTTTTTGGGGGAAGAATCCTTCTATTGGTATATTAAATTGTCTACAGGATCCATCACATCTGGGGATTTGTTAATGAATGCATTCTTGTAGAAGTATAAGATCTTGATCAGCCCTTCAGAGCATTATCAACAATTCACGTCAGTTTGTAGGGAAATGAATGATCGATTCCACTGAGCCTATACAAGGTTTCAAGCCCCATATGTGCTTAATTATGTTCCTTCCTTGCCTGTTTATTATGCAGCACTAGACAACCTCACAACTGCATTGGTGAAGAGAATGTGACTAGCTCCAACCCTATTAGTAGATGCTTATGCTGAGGTAGTTATTTCCAGTATTGACTTGGGTCAAGATATTTCTCATCCACTGCCCTCGTTGGGGTAGGCTTCCCATCCTCTATAGACTCAGGGACCTACTTAGGCGTTGCAACATTAGACTCCCCTAATGAATCAAGTGTCGCTGGTGCCCATAGTGCCTCATCCTAGGTAGACCATGAACCCGCTGTCGCTAGTACCTCATTACTTTTAGCCTCAACAACCATAAGCATGTCCATAGCAGCCTCAAGTGCCCCTATACCTACAAGGTCCTAAATTTCAACTTGCTCAACAAAACCAACCGATAGCACAACTTGTCTTTCTTCAAAACCAAATGCCACAGCCGAGCAACATAGAGAAGGATTGGTTGGATGAGTTGATGGAGATGATCCGAAAGATGTCCATAGAGATGACACACTTGAGAAATCAGAATAGCCAATTGTAAGTTTCTCAACATAGCACTCAGGCCAATATTAACCGAGATAACAAGGATAGTCGCGAATCAAGTACCTCCTCTGAACATAACTATGAACAAGGACAAAATACTAGTTAGAATTTTGAAAGGAGACCCTCCTAGAGATAGAATAGAATGTGGAATACAAGACCAAATAGCGGAGGTGTTCCCACTCCTCTTGACCATCCTTCCAACATGGAAAAGACAACTAGTGTAGTATATCTTGTCGAGGCTACCTTATCTGGGTGGCGCAGGATCCACAAGACAAGCAGGCATTCTGAGATGGATTGTCTTGAGTTTCCAATATCCACATAAATCTTTGAAGTAGAAGCCCAAGATGTTGTGGATAGTGTTGGTTGCTGAGATTTGGTCCCATCCGATCCCTATGATTCCTCTTCTCTCATGGTCAATCAAGCCCCCATTCTACAGAGTGACAACAACACACTAGAAACTGAGACTGCCTCCGCCAAGAACAAAGAAGTGCAGGAGGTAAGTAACGAAGAAAATCTATCTCAGCTATTCAATTCAATAGATAATGGCCCCATAGATGAAGAAGAGTCCCACAAAGATGAAGTGCAAATGTTCCATCAAAGAACCTCTTCATATAACTTAAAAAATAGACAAATAGAGGGATCATTCACTACATCCATTCCACCTAATAACTTTTGTACCTCGCCTAACCCTAACACTAACAACAACCCAAGTTACCCTTATGTTCCTAAGTAATATTTAAGCAACAACAAGCAGCCAAATCAAAGTCAATACCAATTGGCTAGCCCGTCCATAGGAAGAGCGTTTGAGGCCGAAATTGGAAAAATGGGTGAGTACATTGCTGAAGAGTTCAAGAAAGTTAAAATTAGCTTGTTTTCCTTTGAGTTGCTCAAGGTTACTATAGTGAGGCATACATTTTTTAGGATGATTAATGGAATCCCGTCATCCAAGACAACACAAGAAATACCTACCAAGAGAGTCACCTTTGAAGAGCCTCGACAGGAATCGTTAATCCAAGAAATCATAGGTAGGAAGAAGGATGCCTCCACCAACCAAAAAGTTGAAAGACAACCTACTAAAGAGCAGACTCTAGGGAAATCCAAGCAAAAGACAAATGAAAAGGATAAGGGTCAAATGGCCCAGGTGGATGTACCTATGGGTCTCTTCCAAGGAAAGTTTGAAACACCACCCTTCCTCACCACCATTAGAATATTTGGGAAGAATTTGCACAATTGTCTGATTGACTCTAGAGAATCAGCCAATGTCATGCCTCTGGTAGTGTGCAAAGCCCTTGGGATTATCCCCACACCTTCAAGAAGAAAAGTGACCCAGCTAGACAAAACAAAGGTTAGCATTGTTGGGGAGATCAGTTGTATCCCAATGCAAATTTCTATAGACCCAAGGGTGCAACAAGTTATTGACATCCAAGTTACAGATATCCCTGACACATATGGAATTATCCTGTGACAGGACTTCACCTATGCATTGAATGGGTATGTTGCAATATATTTTTCTCACATGTGGTTGCCATGGAAGGGACTACCAAACCAGATTCACATAGATCGGGAAGCACACATGAATTTCATGATCACAAAATATAACAACACTAATGAGGTGTTGTTTTTGGAAATGAAGTTGGGAAATTATTTCCCCTTTGCTTATCTCGAACAAGTAGAGCCTCAAGATGGAGAACTGCCTATAGAGGTCTTCTTGGTGCAATGTAGTCCTCCAACTAACTTGGACTATACACCTTAAAGCATGGAAATGTTAGTGGAATCCAAAGATGATGAGCTTTACGGAGATGGTAACATAGGACTATTGGAAAGTTTCCAAGATTTCATGGAGAAATGCGTAGATCAACTCAACCTAGGGGCAAGGATAGACTTCCAAGACCTCTTGTTGCCAAGCTAGTACAAAGTTCACAATGCTACCCACTTTGAGTTTGAATGTTGCTTGTGCCAAACAATAGTGGAACATATCAAAGGATTAGTTACTCCTTAAAAGGAGATGCCAACAAGGCAACTGGCCCCCAATCATACCAAACCAATGCCTACTTCAAAGGTTGTGGATGCGAGCACACAATCGAAAAGGAAGGAATGCATCATTGGTCCTGAAGTCAGAGAACCCTCCAAGTTTTGGACATTATGCTTGATGGATCCAAGTCCAAGCAAGGAGCTAGAGCCAGATTCAAACTTGTTAGCCCTATGGGTAAAACTTATTTCACTACTGATAGAATTTAGTTTTATTGAACCAATAACATAATGGAATATGAAGCTTTGGCCCATCGTCTTTTAATGGCTCTGAGAAAGAATGATAAAATTCTACAAGTTTTTGGTGATTTTGAATTGGTAGTCAAACAAGTTAGAAAATTATACTCATGTCATGACTGAAGGCTTGAAAACTATAGGAACAAAGTCTTGGATCTCTTAGAAAGTATAGATACATTCAATATATACTTGATCCCTCGTTCTCATAACCATACTCTGAGACCTTGGCTTAGGTAGCCAGTACCATGCAACCCCTCTCTTTGTCTAGCCTTAAGAGATTTACTATTGAGTTGACTTCCACTCTATCCATGCCAGACAATGTCACCCATTTCCAAGTATTCAATGATGATAAGCATATCCTAGAATTCATTACTAGTTATGACATGTTTGCAACACAAATAATTGATGAAGACGATCCTGAGGAAACTGAATTAGATGTAGAAGGGGTCATCAACCTCAAAACCAATACGATTCCTAGAGGTATGGTTTAGCTTGAGTGCATATTTGACCTAGATCAAATCAGAGATCAAGATCAACAAGTGAAGAAGGAATCCATAAGCAACCAGTGTGATTCCCACAACCTCATAATAGCTGAGGAAGTCAAAAATATGTTTATTGGCAAAGTGTACAATAGAAGAAAATAAAGGAATTATTGATTATTTACGAAAGTATCACAATGTGGTAGCATGGAGCTATGAAGATTTGAAGACCTATGACACCTCCATTATCACCCACACCATCCATCTCAAGCCCGATGTATGACCATTCTAGAAAAGACAACGTCCCATCAACACCTTGTTGGAGACTATCATTTACAAGGAAGTGCAAAAATTACTTTAAGCCAAAATAATCTTTCTAGTCAGGCACTCCACATGGGTGGATAATTTGGTCCCAGTTAGGAAAAAGAATAGAGAAATCAGGTTGTGCATGGACTTCTACAATTTGAATAGAGCTTCAGAGAAAGACAAATATCTAGTGCCTTCATTAGATGAGGTGTTGCAGATTGTTAATGGATCACAGATGATGTCCTTCCTCAATAGGTAATTTAGGTACAATCAAGTGGTGGTGCAGTATGAAGATCGAAACACAACAATGTTCACCACCAAGTGGGGAGCCTTTGCTTACAAAATAATGCAATTCGGGCTCATCAATGTCGATGCCACTTCCCAATGTGCAATGGAAATTTCCTTCAAGGACCTAATCGGAAAATTATCATCATCTACATGGATGACTTGATCGTGTTCTCGAAGAAGTGAAGTGATCATGTCTCTAATCTATGCAAAGTCTTCCAAAGGTGCCAAGAATTTGGAGTTTCCCTACACTCGAAGAAGTGCATATTCGAAGTCACCGAAGGAAAGTTACTCGGGCATGTTATTTCAGAATGAGGAATTTCTATAGACCCCAAGCACATGCAAGCTTTGCTAAAGATTCAACTGCCAGGCATCAAGAAAGAACTGAAATCTTTCTTCAAAAAGATAAAATTTCATCAAGAAGTTCATCACAGGCTTTGCTGAAATTGTCAAGCCACTCAATGCCATGTTAAAGCAAGATGCCAAGATTGAGTGGACTCCAGAAGCAAAATAGGCCTTTGAAGAAATTAATAAAGCCATTGTTGAAGCACCGATGTTAGTCAGCCTAGATTATCTAAATCCATTCTACATTTATTCATTTGCTTCAGATCACTCATGTGCCAACATTTTAACCCAAAAGGATGATGAAGGAAATGAGCATCCTATTACCTTCATGAGTGCTCCTTTGAAGGATGTTGAACTAAGATATCACAATTTGGAAAAGTAACCATACGCTCTTGTTAGAGGAGTTAATAAGTTCATACATTGGATCCTGAGGAATTAGGTGTTCACCATTGTCCCTAACCCAGTAGTGAAGATGTTGCTAATGCAAAATGAGCTGGGAGAGCGAAGAGCCAAGTGGGTTACCCTACTATAGGATTATGACATGGAAATTCAACCTATGAAATTAGTGAGAGGACAAGCCCTCACCTAGATGATAGCTGAAACAATAGCAGAAGTAGGACCTGAACTCGTAGTTCAACAACATCAGCTCGTGGATGTTTCCCCCAGGGAATGGTATGATGACATTGTCTATTACTTGCTAAAAAAAAAATGCCTTCCTCGCTTGCAAAAAGTTCAAAAACATGCTCTCCGTCTAAAAAGTAGTTCTTATATGCTACAAGGATCCATACTTTACAAGAGGAATCACGAAGGTGTCTATCTGAGATGCCTTGGCAAAGAAAAAGAAGATTGGGTCTTGAAAGAATTTCATGAAAATTTTTGCATCGGTCATGGATCTGGTCCTTTCATTTCTCATCAAATCCTATGAGCAGGTTACTATTGTCCGATGATCCTCAAGGACACTCACAACCATGTTCACACATGTCGTGTCTGCCAGACCATCGCAACTAGAGAAAGGAACATTGTTGTCCCATTGCAACTAGTCTTGGAGGTGAGACTGTTCATGCAATGGGATCTCAACTTCATTGGTATGGTAAGCCCACCATCATTTGTGAGACATAGGTACATTCTAACTACTTCTGATTATTGCACTAGATGGATAGAAGCCATTGCATGTAGGAAATTTAAATCAAAGGTAGTTGTGAATTTTCTTGAAAGCTTTATATTCAATATTTTTGGTTGCCCATATGCATCAGTGTGTGATAATGGCCCTACCTTTTCCTCGCTTAAATTCTCTAGTTGGGCCTTTGATTATGGAATTTCCCTCAAGTTTTCTTCCAACTACTATCCTCAGGGAAATGGCTCGAAAGAATCTACAAATAATAACATCATTACGGTGATGAAAAAACTGCTTGATAGGAATCCCAAGGACTAGCATACCCAGCTCTGCTTTGCTCTTTGGGAAGATCATACACGCCACAAGGCTGCCCTTGGTGATTCCCATTTTCACCTTGTTTACGACCTAGAGCCTATATTCCCAATTCATCTAAAAATCCCCACCCTCTAGTTCATCAATGACTTTTATGAAGAAGGGGATTGTAGAGAAGTTGCTTGGCTGAGCTGCTACACCTAGAAGAAGTGTATGACTGAGCCATTAAATTTTTTTCCAAACATTAGGGCATGGTCAAAAGATGGTTTGATCGACAAGCCAAAATCAAGGCCTTCAGAATTGTTGATCTAGTCCTATGTTGGGACAAGGTCCATGAGAAGAAAGGGGGACATGACAAATTTGACAAGCTCTGGTTTGGCCCCTTTCAGATTGCTGAAATCTTCAAAGATAATGATTTTTTCCTCAAGACCTTAACTGGTGAAGATGTCTCATTGCCCGTCAATAGGCAGTACCTAAAGCATTACTTCCAAGCTTAAGCTCTTTCGGAGTTGTTCTTGTAAATACTTGTATATAGGTTAGTTTAGGTTGCTTTCAGTTTTCTTTGTTTCATTGCCTCGCATCACTTTTGTTTTGTTCATTTCCCAGTTGTTTCGTTGTGATGAGGGTGTTCTTCATTTTTGTTGTGGTGGTCGTGCTCATTCAACGAACGGTTCACTTTGCTGCCCGCTCTTAGTGTTCTTTGGCTAAACATTTACTCTTAACTATTGGTCTCTAATAGCTGCCATGCAATGGTTTCCTCACTTGAACTTTGACCTAGAACCTAACCCTTGGTTGAATCTTCCTTTTATGTTCATCTCATATCCAACAAAAAATTCATATTAATTGTTTCCAAAGAGTTGTACAACAATTTTTTATGATGACTTAGCAAGTAAAAAATCCCAAGTATGCTCTAGTGACCACTGTGGTTCCCAAACCCATAATAAGCTTTGAAACTTACACGGTTGAGCAAAAGTAGAAAGTATTAAAAGAAGTATTGACAAAAAAGAAAAGGAAAAGAAACTAGTGAAATCAAGCAACCGTATGGGTGTGCAGATAACTCTACTGGGGCTATGGACACCTGGCTTGTAGTAAAGCAATGTTCGTGGGGTCACAACGATAACTCTGTCGGGGCTATGGACACCTAACTAGCAGCGGGGCATTGTCCAAGTTACTTTTGGGGTTGGATGATTCATGTAGCTTGCTCAGTTTGATTGGCTGCCACTTGTCATAGTTTCTGCGGGAAGGGAATGAATTCACTAAACACACACTTCTGAGATGTTTCATAGGTAGATTTAGCTAAGGATCTCATTCTCCTAGTTCACTTATGGAAACTAGCCCCTGGCCCACAAAACCAAAGATTTTGAGTTTCAAGTGAATACTTATCCTTAGAACGCTCAGGAGTGTTCTCCAACAGAGTCGCCATTTGTTGTGCCCTTAGCACACATGCCCCGTTAGAAATGGGGACCCTCTCTTTCTTTTTGCCTCATTTGTGTGCCCCCTATTTTGGTGTTATAAGTGGTCAGTGAGCTTTAGAGAGTTCATCTTGAAGAGGCCATGTTTCACCCCCCTCAAATGTTCAAGGCTCGAGGCCTTCGCGAAGTTTCCTTGGCTATCTTCCTTTGCTTTTCAAAACTAACGTTCGAGGAGCCGATTAAGTCCACCTAGTCGGGCTGCCCTGTGTGGGTTTCCTTCACCTCACAGCCAGTCCAAATAGCCTTTCTCTAACAACTTTCTACCTTAAGGAACTTGAAGCCTCCGACACCATTTTGATCATTGAACAATCAACAACCAAGCTCTGATTGCCATCCACTTGGTGGGTTCCGATGCTCCTATCACTGTTTTCAAATGACCATTCACCAACTTCCAGGCTACCATACAATCATTAATAGGGTGCATTTAATACACTATTTTCTATAAATAGCCAATTCTTAAATGTCATTTTCACTTATCAGCTTGATTAGAAAATAGTCAAAGCCAACCTCCAGCACTGCCTTCATGCCTGACGAGTTCCACCAATGCTTCAAAGCCTCTGTTAATTGATTCCTCCTTTGCATTCATTAGGTTCTTGAGGTAATTTTTCTGATGCGTTCCCTACTTTGTTTTTTCTTCAATTCGTTGCAAAATTGATGAATTTAAAGGGGGAAAATTTGATATTTAACTAAAATAGACTAAGGTGCACAAAACCCACATCATGAAATCTCAATAAACTTCAAACTAGATCCACATGCTATCTGTGGAACTTAGGTTCTCCCACACCATTCACTAATTAGAGCGTTCATGCTTTGTGGGCTCACGCCCCTTTATTGCCATCACCCTCCATCAAAACATATATTTAAACTTGGTAACGACGGGTGCCCTTTACGGGTCCTCCCTACCAAAAGACTACTACCACTTCACTTCCTTGAGTCTGATTGAAATTTACAAACTGAAATGAAGTAATCCGTCAACCTTTTTCGGGTCTGCCCCTGTGGGATTCCTTCTCTGGGGTGCCTTTCATGCTCTACTATTTCAAATGAATTTCCAACCACGACTTTCCAATGCGCAGACCCCACCCCTTTGATTGCCCATGCTCTCAATCTCTTGCAAAATCCTTAAGTCGCAATCCACCACGGGTCCCTCCATACAAACTTCCACTTAGGAATTTCCATCTGCGCTTCGCTATTTTGAACAACTCTTGCAGCCCATCCTTCTGACCATTGGA
>VDFB02039584.1:0-15416 GCA_007258455.2 Sequoia sempervirens | reverse complement strand
AATCAACATGTAGCACATAGTTCTATACAATCCTCAACAAAATGGTGTCACAGAACGCACAAGAATAGATCCTTGAAGGAGATGGAAAATTGTATGATACACTCCAAATCTTTGGCACCTCAGTATTGGGCAAAGGCTATCAACTATGTGTTTACATCCAAAACCGAGTTCCTCACAAATTTTTGAAGGGGGTAACTCCTTTTCAAGCTTGGACTGGTTGGAAACCCACAATTAAGCACTTTTGAGTGTTTGGTTCTCTTACATGGGCCCATATTCCAGTACAGAAACACAAGGCTATGGATCCACAGAGCAAGCCTTGCATATTTATTGGATATCTAGATGATGTCAAAGGTTATAGGCTTCTCCATCCCACCACTCATGAGTTTTTTATTGAGAGGAGTGTTCATTTTGAGGAGAGCTCTTCTAGTCCTCCTACCACTTCTCCATCTATCATCACATTGGATACTTTGCATCATGTTGATAGTTCTTCAGAGGATCTTAATCCTCCTAATATTGATGAGGAGTCTTCTTCCTCCACTTCAGATGGTGATAGTGATGATGAGGATTCACATTCCTCTTCTAGTCATCATTTAGAGGTTGATGATTCTCCTTCAAATTCTCCAACCTCAGCATCTCTTTGGGTTCAACAGACATTGGAGTTAGCAGGTGATTGGGTTGGTGATCCATCAAACACAAGAACACAGTCATAGTTTCAATAGGCTCCACATCTCTTTGTTGCTTCAGCTTCCAACCCACTGTCTTTTCAAGAAGCTTCTGGTATTCCTGAGTGGGATGTTGTAATGAAAGAAGAGTTCAATTCCTTTAAGAGGAATCACACATGGGATTTAGTCCCTCTTCCTAAGGGAAGAATTTTTTTTCAATGCAAGTGGAGCCATCAGACAAAATTTGTAGTAGATGGGTCGGTTGACAAGCACAAGGCTCGCTAAGAATAATTCCATCTGACTTGTCCTTGCTATAGCTGCAACACATCATTGGGAAGTTCATCAGATGGATGTGAAGAGTTCATTTCTTCATGGTGACCTTCAGGATGAAATCTACATGGAGTAGCCACATGGATTTGTACAAGATCCTTCACTTGTTTGTAGACTTCAAAAGTCTGTCTATGGCCTCAAATGAGCTCCTTGAGCTTAGTATGCCAAGATGAACTCCTTCCTTCTGATAGTTGGGTTAAAATGATGTCATTCTAAACTAAACATATACACTCTACAATAGGAAAACATATACACTCTACAACAGGATGACAATCTCATTTTCTTCGTTCTCTATGTTGATGACTTATTGATCACAGGGAGTCACTCATCCACCATCAAGGTAGTGAAAACTGCTCTACATGATAGATTTTTTATGTCTGACTTGGCTCTTTTGGATTACTTCTTAGGGATTGATATCACTCAGTCATCTTCAGGCATCTTCCTTGGATAACCCAAGTATGCACTTGATATTCACTAATAGAATTTGGAAAATAAATGACTACGTGACTATTGGCCTCCTCTAATGGTTTAATAACTGAGCCCTTAGAGTTGTAACTTAGAGATTGAACATTTTCACTAAATAGATATCTCACTCATCATGAAGGTAAATTTCAATTGTCAACCCAGGGACATAAACTTGAAATGGGTCAGCACTATATGTGTACTAGGACTTCATTGCAATCATCCATAAACTAGGAAAGAAACAATGCTGGAAATAAAATGCTAGAAGCAACTCAACTTAAAAATAGAGCATAATTCAGCATCTGCACTAAGCATTAACAATTGGACTAGAAATGAAAGATAGAAATGGAAATCTCAGCAAACAGACAAGAAACTACTCTATCTACCTTGGCTACAGGAACAATCATAAAATGGGATTTCAGTTGCTACAAGAACAAGTAGTTGTTGAAATTGAAACTAACTACTGAACAAAAAATAACTTTTAAACTAATTAGGTGGAATTCTCACCAAGTGGCCCCCCTTGGGTGAGTCTCCCTTAGACTAAATCAAATGCAACAACTCAAAATATCATATTATTTCTTAAAATCATGAGTACAACATCTCAGTGATATGATTGTATTACTAAAACTAGAAAATGCGAATACAAACTCAAAATATCCAACCTTATCAAAAGGAGCATCTGACCATTATTTATAGAGAGAAAAACTACTAACTAACCCTAACTACCTAGGCAGACGACTCCATCAAAATAGGAGGATGCCACTTATTGAAAGCATAGAAAAAGATGGAGGAAGTTATGCATGTGCCAAATTGGTCAAAGAAGACTTGCTTCAATGGGAATCTAGCACAATGCACTCCCTAGATTTTCTCAACAACAAATATAACCATTAAAAAGGTGGTTACATTCTTTTTATTCGAATTAGGAATTTCCCTCCATGAGGGTTTTCCCTCCTTTGACTTCTTAATGATTAGCTTCTTGACTTTCTTGGTAATCGACTAGCTGGCAAGAGTTCCTCCCACTTGGAAAGCTTCATTGACATCAACATTTTAGTGGAAACTTGCACAATAACATTGGAACACACAAATAAATGTATATCTATAATCACCTTAGTAACATTCATTCAACCACTTGTAAATTCAACATAGATAATTCACATAACATGATAATGTCATTAAAGTCACAAAGATAAAATTATGCCCAAGATCTATGGTTTTAAGGAAAATATCAACAACCAAGTGTCAAAGTCTATGATAGCAACAACAAGTATGTAATGAACCCTATCAAAATTTAGCCATTAATTGAGCTCATCATTTCCCCCCCAACCTAACGTTTTGTTGGTCCTCAAAGAGAAGGAGCACTACTCTTTTTCCTAGTCAGTGCCTTGAAGTCACCAACTACCAACTATCCCACATCAGTCTCTAAAGTGTCTGAATTAGAATCCTAGTAGAATCCTTGTTTGTTCTCTAGTCTCTTCCACCTAGCCCTTTCTACAGCTATGTCATATTGGTAAAACTTGTAATCTAGCACATGCCACAATAGTGTAGGTGGCTGAAAGGTTAATGGAAGCCAAAACTGCTGCCTCGTTCTACCAATTTGTATGTATCTGTCAACCCTTTTGCATGCTGCAACATAGTTTTGTAAAGAGTGGGGTTCAGCTTGTTTTAACTCTTTTGGAAAACTGTTCCACCTCTGTGCTAAGTATCCCATTACTGATTTCCCTGTGGTTTCAGCTACCATTTCATATTCCTTGTAGGTCTCTTCTCTAATAGGCATAATACTATTCTTGTAGCTGGGGCAGTAAATAATTCTATGGAATGTCTGGAAAATATCTATAGGGTTACTAGATTCAGCCCTGAGAGGCAAGGGATTATGAAATACTCTTTCCCTATAAGTTTTGTACTACTACCCCCAACTAATTTCATTCTAAATCTAGGACATAAATACCCTTAAATGGAGGTCTCCAATATACAGTAGGGGATTCCAATCATGATCATCAGACACAACATAATTATGCAAGTATAGCTCACATAAAAAAAATTTAACATCAGGAGGGCCAAACTGATAAACCTAAAAAAATTCATGTGGAGTGTCAAGAGGACTCAAACCTAAAATTATCCTTGATAGCTTAAAGGAAATATTTTGTTCCTTCAAATGCAGGGCATACACTCTTGGGGGAGTTTTGCATACTAACATTTTGGGTATTAAGTCTACCATATTGACTACCTTTTCCTTCAAGGCAACAATCTTTGCATTCTTTTCTTCAATCTATGTATTTTTATTTTTAATTTCATTCCGTAACTTGCATTTTTCCTTTTTTCATTCCTCATCTTTTCTTTGCATCACACTCCATAGTTTCAGAGCTATATCATTCCATGAAAAGGCAAGAGGTTTATGTGTTCCTACCAAAAACTTCCTTTGCACCAATTCTTGCTATTCAGATAACACCAGTTGCAGTGATTCTGGTTGTTCATCTTGCTCTAGCAGTAGGAACTCTAGATCCTCATCTTGTTCTTGATGTAGGGGTTCTTGACTTTCATCTTGCCCTTGATTCTCAACCTGTTTTGCAATGGTGGCAATCTATGCCAATTTGATATTTGCTTGTTCTTCAAAAATATGTTTTTCCTCATCATTCACCTACCCCATTAGGGCTTCCATCTCCGCCCTAGATGTTTTTCTAAGCGTAGGGATTCTCTTTGGAGGTACATCAATTGCTGGCCCAGCTAGTTTGGATTTCTTAGGAGGGTTTTTTATCTTTTTTATTCAGTTGTAGGAAGAACGGTGTTATCAACCTTTCGTTTCCTACCTGCTTGGTGTTTCTTTTTTTGTCGTTTGCTTCTTGGCCTTCCCCTTTCTCATTACTATTTCTTTGACTTGTGCCTCCTCTCTCCTAAGGGAAGCCCTAGTTTGAATTGGGGTTTTGGGATGAGCACTAACATCAGAGTCTAAGGATGAGCTTTCCTCAGCTCAATATTTTGACTCAGAAGAATCAATTTCTATAGCTTTCTTAGCTACAAGAGGGTTTGAACTAGGGTTTTCACCAAAGGTTGATGCTCCAGGAGTGCTTTTAGCAACCCTCTCTTCCCTACTAATCCTCCGAGGCTGAGACTGACCACTAGAACTTACATTTTATGGTCTAAATTGATCAATGTTTACAAAGTCCTCCCATGTCATATCAGACACTTCTTGCAGAGATTTTTCCACTACCAATTTTATTAAATAATGGCGAGACAAAGAATTATCCCTACCTTTTTGTGTTGCATTTCGTCTGCCATGATGGCAAGGACACGTTCACTCTTCACCCATGCCTCATATAGTTCAAGAGATTGAAGTGTACAAAATGGAGGCATAACTGGTAGCCCTCAAGAGTAATGTACTTGACAATGTGGACAACTACTTGTTTCCATGGCTCTGGTAAAGAAGTTCTCTTTGTACCTTGTTTGTCTATAACCAACGAAGGGTCACTAGGTTTAGTAAATTCAACCCTGGCTAACCTTGCATCTTTGGTAGTAGGGTATGGCTCACCATCAGCAGGTAAACCCATTACCTCTACAATTCTTTCCTCTTTAGCAATCACCTCCAACCCTTTTGCCACCACCTTCCCCTCAAAGAGTGTCTATGCAAATTATTGTGCAATGTCCTCATTATAGCTGTCAAGTTTTAGGAAATAATCTAGCCATCCACAATTCCTGAACTCTGCTAGAGATCCAGCATTACCACATCATAAACCATGGGTTCATTCCTAATTAGTTGATCTCCCATTGTTTCAGCTACCTGCAATATCTTCTCTGAAAACCCCTACTTCTTCTTCTTGCAATTCTTTTATAGAGCTGACACCAATGTCACGTTGCTCACCAATTTACCTTTTTGGGTGACATTTAAAATTATGACTAAGGCAATAAAGAACAATAAATGAAAGATATCATCAAGAAAAAAGGTAGCGGTTCAATGGAATTTCACACATGCAAGCCATAATTTCAATTTAACATATGAATTGGCTTATCATTCAAATTTGCTGATATGGATGACACGTGGACTTGTGAGTTGACACTCCCCCCCAACCTAAATTGCAGCATGTGTCGGCATAGGCTAGGTCCTAATTATGATTTGATAGGACAAAGTGTAATTTTATGCTATGCGAAATATCCACATGAAATTACAGTAATTAAAGAAATGCACTAAAGGTAATTAAGATATAACAAATTGTCATGTGCATACCCGAAAACATGGAGTATCTTTGCAAAGAGTGTAGAGAAAGTATTGGTTACCTTTAAAAAGTATGATTGAGCAATTAATGTAATGGTGATGGAATGAAGTGATGGTGGAGTTATGGAAGAGAGAGAAGATGGAGATGGATAGGTGGATGGGTAGATTAATGAAGAAGTGGACTCCCACAAAAGTGGAAATCTTTATTATGAAGTGATTGCATGTGTATTTGAATTAGTCAGAAGGAGAGACACTAGGTCCGCTTCCTTCAGCTAAAGGAAGTTCAGTGGTTGAGTGCTAAATAAATTGTTGCATGAATTCCTCCTTTGACATTGGCTTGTGATACAACCTTAGATGGTGACTGTTGACCAAAAGTTTGAATATGACAGGGTCAATGGTGGTGAGTTGTACAACTTCATTGGGAAATATTTTTGCAACTTCAAATGGTCCCAACCATCTAGTATACAATTTACCTACATTGTCTTGATACTTGGAGTCATAAAGGAGTGCCCAATCACTAGGATGGAACTTCTTTTCCTTTATGTACCTATCATTCCATTTGACCCTTTGATTCTCCACTACCTCAGTATGATGTAGGGTTGTCTTTCTCATCTCATCCAAAGCATTCATCTTCATGATTCTATCCTTTTGTGCCTTGGATATGTCCATCCCAAGGTCTAGTGCAGTCTTAAGAGTCTTATGCTCAAATTCAATGGGCATCATAGCTATCTTCCCATACAATAATTCAAAAGGAGTGAAACCTGTGGTTGTTTTCTAGGCGGTCATATAGGCCTAGATAGCTTATGGAAGCCTATTTTCCCAGTCTTTCATATGAATAGCCATTGTTTTGGTCAGAATTGCCTCAATTTCCTTGTTGGTCACCCCAAATTGGCCATTGGCCTAAGGGTGATAGGGGGTAGACTTCATATGCCTCACATTATATTCTTAACTAGTGTTGTGAAAAGGGTTGATGTAAACTAAGCCCCTTGCCCAATCACTATCTCCCTTGGGACCCCATAACGAGTGAAGATTTCCTCATAAAGAAATTTTCCAACCTTATTATCTCTAACATGCTTCATTAATTTAACCTCAACCCACTTGGTCACATAGTCAGTGCAAACAAAGATGTAGGATTTACCATTTGATGGAGGATCAATAGGACCTATAAAATCTAGTCCCCATTTATCAAATTGAGTGATGACTACTTGTGGGTAAAGGGGCATCTCATCATATTTAGTTGGACAGCCCATCCTTGGGAATCTATCACACTTCCTGGTATACCTGCTTGCATCCTTATGAAGTGTAGGCCAATAATATCCAATATTAAGAATCTTCATTGTTGTCCTCTTGGCTACAAAATTCCCTCCACAGGGTTCATTGTGACATGCATGCAATATATCATATGTTTCATCTTCCCTTACACATCTCATCATGACATGGTATGGTCTAGTGTAGAATAAACAACCTACAATCCATGAAAAAGGAAAGTTTTTCTCAATGAGTACCCTTCTCTCTTTTGGAGAGAAATGAGGAGGAAATTTCCTTGTAACCAAGTAGTGGGCTATGTCAGCATACCAAGGTGTATGCACGCTAATGAAAAAAATGTTCATTAGGGAAAGAGTCATCAATGACCTAAGTTTCCTCTGATGTATTCAGTCTAGAAAGAAAGTCAGCTACTACATTTGTCTTTCCTAGTTTATCAACAATGGTGATGTCAAACTCCTGCATCAACAATAACCACCTTACTAGCCTACCTGAGGTTAAGGGCTTATTCATGAGATATCTTATTGCTGCATGGTCTATATGAATAAAAATATGATACCCTATTATGTAGTACCTAAATTTGTTAAGGGCATAGATGACTGCCAACATTTCTTTTTCTATCACTATGTAATTAAATTCAGCCCCTTGTAGGTTTTTGTTGGTAAAATAGATTGCATTCTCAATTGTTCCTTCTTTTTGTCCCAATACAACTCCTACAACATAACCTAATATATTTGTATGGATATGAAAAGGAAGCTCCCAATTAGTGCCTTTGAGTACATGAGTATGGGTTAAAGCTACTTTCAAATCAGAGAATTCCTTGTCACAGTCCTCTATCCATTGGAATTCAACATCGTTAGTCAAAAGATTATACAGTGGTGATGCCATTTTTTTGAAACGCCTATAGTACCCTACATGACCCAAAAAACTTCTAACATTTTTTTCCTTTGCAGGAATAGGCAGATTGGTAATCACTTCAATCTTGGTTGGGTCTACTTGAATTCCCTTTTGAGAGATGTAGTGTCCAAGGACTACTTCCTGCATCATCATGAGACACTTCTCTTAGGACATGTTATGGTCTTCACATCTCTATAAAACCTTCCTTAAATTCTCTAAAGCTTCTACAAAATCAGCACCATAGGTAGTAAAATCATCCATATAAATCTCCATGTGATCATGTGAGATGTATGAAAATATACTAATGACTACCCTTTGAAAAGTTACATGTACATTACACAAACCAAATGGAAGCATTGAGTAGGAATAAGTCCCCTATGGATAGGTAAAGGTGGTCTTCTCTTGATCCTCAAGTGCAATTTGTATCTGATTATAGCCACTAAATCCATCTAGAAAAGAAAAATATTGCTTGCCTATAAGGGAATCCAATACTTGGTCTATGAAAGGGAGAGGAAAATGATTCATTTTGGTGGCAGAGTTGAGTTCCCCATAGTCAACAAAAACTCTCTATTTACCTCCCTTTTTAGGCACAATCACTAATGGGGACACCCACTGGCTATCTAAGATGGGGTAGATAAATCCTTCATCCAATAATTTGTGTAGCTTTTCTTTGACAATATCCCTCAATGCAAGGTTAATTCTCCTTTCTGGTTTCCTTATTAGTGTGCAATCATCTCTTATGTATATCCTATGAGTACAGAGCTTAGGATCCAATTCCTTCATGTCATGGTAGTCCCATGCAAATGCATTTCAGTGGATCTTCAATAGGTTTTTCAAGGACAACTACTACTCTTGACTTAGCTAGCTGTTAATATTTAAATGTTTTCCTTCTAACACTTGCACTTGTGTGGTTAACTCTATCATAGTTGCTTCACTAATACTTAGAATTTTTAGTTCATGTGGCAGCAATGTATGAAGCATATCAGTTGCTGCAAGAAGTTTAGTTGTAGGAGGAGAGGGAAAAAGTGTCTTCATTGAACTTGCAAAACCAAATTCATGAGTAGATGTTTCTTCATGCACCTCACAACAGTTCTAAATTATGTGGGACAACACTTCATCTTCTTCCTAAAGCTGCATGAAAGAAATTCTGCCTCACATCATGAGTTGTGCCATTGAATTGACTTCCTCAGCCTCTTTTCCAACATGTGGCTATATGGGGTTATCTGTATCATGAGATGGTTGAGTAGGAGGGTAGAGAACAAGCTTTTTAGTGCTTTTCCCATAAAAAATAGTCTTGTTCCCTGACCGATAGCCAATGTAGGCATCTATTGTGGCTAACCATGGCCTTCCTAGAATAATGGGATACTCGCCTAGTGTAGCTTTAGGAGAAAGAATCATAAAATATGTTGGGTACTCCCAAGAGTCTAGAGTTACCACAAGGTCCTCTACTATACCATCGGTTTGATAGTGGGACTATGCGACAAGTTATGAACAATAGGAGTAGGTCTATGTTTGCAACATTTAGTTTCTATAGGATATCCTTGATGTGGAATTTATTGTTGCTCCCAAATCAATTAGAGCATTCCTTATTTGGATTAGTTTATATTAGCTCACGCCCGCACAGGGACTACTAAGTCCAATGTAGGAGCGATAACTTTTTCCAAGCATGATGTCGCTTCAGCGTACTATCCACGCATGAACCGCAATTGGGGTCTTTATTTTTCCTCCCTGGCTTTTTGAGGCATGCTTCCTTGATTGCTTTGCCATACATATGGACATCTTTTATGGCCTGAAACAAAGGTATCTTGATACATATGTGTTTTAGCTGATCCAAGATGTCAAAGGTTATGTCCTCCTTCTCTTCCTTTTGTTTAATAACTTGGCTGAATGGGGACATTTAGATGGTCCTCTTCTTCCATAGGAAGCTCAGTGATGATAAGAGTGGAAGGAGCTTGAAAAGTAGTTCCTGAACACAAGTGGATGTCACTCACACTCACAGCATATGTAGGGAATTGATTGGGATCTGTAGAGTATACTGGTTGTTGTTGCAGTTTGTTATTGGGGTTAGGTGTGGAGCTAGTAATTGAGTAGGTCTAGGTGTGATTTTAACTTGGGCTAGTAGGGAGGGAGGTATTATATAGCAAGTTTTTGAGGTTGTGAAGGTGGAGCATGTAACTAGTTGTCTAGTTTGGCCATTATTGTCCTCCCTACCATTGGGATGTTTCTTTGCCAATTTACTAAGAGGTGGTACATGAATTCCCCTAAAATTGCTGCCAATTCCCGAGGTTGTTTCCACTAGGGTGGAGAGTTTTGGTGATTGGTCCAAGTATTTGGAGGGTTATTCCAAGGATGAGGTGGATATCCTCCATAGTTGAATGGATATGGGGGTTGCCATTGGTTACTAGATGCATAAGAATTGAAATAAGGCCCAACAAAAGATAATGGATCTGGTGGCATACCTTGTCTTGGAGCCCATGGCATCCTTTGTGCAATGTAGTAGACTTGATCATCATTACCCTAGATTGGCTTGAACTCAGGTGGAATCTACTTATTGTCAATGTTAGCTACCACTTTGCATCTGTAGTCCTTCTTTTGTTTGCAATGAGGACAATATTCTGCAAGATTGCATTTTCCTCCTCATGTTTCTCCTTTGCTTGAAGTGTATCCAACTGAGTAGCTAGATTGTTTATAATGTCTTGCTTGAAATCTTCTAGCAAGTGAGTAATCTCCATCCTTTAAACTCCATTGGTGGATGATTTAGCCATAGAGGATTGGTAGCCTCTTCCTTTCTTTGAAGTTGCCCTGGAATAATTCTAACATATCTTCTTAATATCATCCTAAGGAACTTGGGTGATATCTCCTCCTCCCATCAAGTCCAAAGTATCAGTGCAACTATCATTGATTCCTATCAGGAAGAGCAACTTTTGAGACTCTTCATTGAGTGTATGATGTGGATATTTCTACAAGAAAAATAGAAACCTTGAAATGTAATCCTCCAATCTCTCATCTTCCTTTTGTCGCATTATAAAGATGTGATCTTCTCTCATGTCACTGCCTCTGCAATATTCCTTGTACTTCTCAAGAACTTTGTCTTCATTTCATCCCAAGTCTCTCTGATTATTCTTGCCCAAACTCATAAACCATCTTAATGCAACTTTTAAGGTGGCAGGAAACAAATTAAGCTTATGAGCATTAGTGGTATAGTCATAACTTCTGCAGAGTATATCAAACTCGAACAAGAAAGTGTCAAGGTCTTCTGTGACAAGTCCATAGAACTTAGGAAGGACTAAAGCAGGGATGATTTTGATGTTGTCAACTTCATTCTGATGGGTGATAGGAAATGGAAAAGATGGCTGGTTGGGTTTGTTTCTATTTGGATCAACCATGCTTGCTTGACGAAGTTCCAAAGAAAATGGGTTTTCAATCAGATTTTGGTCTTCAAAGGAAGTGTCAGAACTAGTCAAATTGGGAAATGCATTAGAAAAAGGGTGTGCTTCTTCCTCTTCTTCGTCTCTTGGTAGATTTTGATGCTCAACTAGCTAGAATGGATCAGGGTCATTAGGAAGGAATCTTCCATGAGCATCTCTCCTCCTTCCTCTATGCATGCGGTATCAACTCAGTTTCAACCAACTCACACAAAGAATTGGTGAAAGAATAGTAGGTCATTAATTTCCTAAATGAAGTGTATACTAAGAGAAAACTTTTAGAAATACTACAACAAGAAAGAAACTATCAATGACTCCAAATAACTTCCTAGTTTGACACCATCCTCGACAACGACGCCAAAAATGTTGGCCTCCTCTAATGGTTTAATAACTAAGCCCTTAGAGCTATGACTTAGAGATTGAACATGCACTAAGTAGCTACTCACTCATCATGAAGGTGCATTTCAATTGTCAACCCAAGGATGTAAACTTGAAATGGCTCAGCACTGTATGTGCACTAGGACTTCATTGCAATCATCCATAAACTAGGAAAGAAACAATGTTGGAAATAAAATGTTGGAAGGAAATCAACTTAAACAATGAGCATAATTCAACATCTGCACTAAGCATTAACAAATGGACTAGAAATGAAATATAGAAATGGAAATATCAACAAACAGACAGGAAACTACTCTATCTTCCTTGGCTATAGGAACAGTCACAGAATGCGATTTCAATGGTTGCAAGAATAGATAGTTGTTGTAATTGAAACTAACTATTGAACAAAAAATAACTTTTAAACTAATTAGGTGGAATTCTCACTAAGTGGCCCCCCTTGGGTGAGTCTCCCTTAAACTAACTCAAATGTAGCAACTCAAAATATCATATTATTTCTTGAAATCATGAGTACAACATCTCAGTGATATGACTGTATTACTAAAACTAAAAAATGCGAATACAAACTCAAAATATCCAACCTTATCAAAAGGAGCATCTGACCATTATTTATAGAGAGAAAAACTACTAACTAACCCTAACTACCTAGGCAGTTGAATCCATCAAAATAGGAGGATGCCACTTATTGAAAGCATAGAAAAAGATGGAGGAAGTTATACATGTGCCAAATTGGTCAAAATAGACTTGCTTCAATGGGAATCTAGCACAACACACTCCATAGATTTGCTCAACAACAAATATGACCATTAAAAAGGTGGTTACATTCTTTTTATTCAAACTAGGAATTTCCCTCCATGAGGGTTTTCCCTCCTTTGACTTCTTAATGATTAGCTTCTTGACTTTCTTGGTAACCGACCAGCTGGCAAGAGTTTCTCCCACTTGGTAGGCTTTGTTGACATCAACATTTTAGTGGAAATCTGCACAATAACATTGGCACACACAAACAAATGTATATCTATAATTACCTTAGTAGCATTCATTCAACCACTTGTAAATTCAACATAGATAATTCACATACAACGATAATGTCATTAAAGTCACAAAGATAAACTTATGCCCAAGGTCTATGGTTTTAAGGAAAATATCAACAACCAAGTGTCAAATTCTATGATAGCAACAACAAATATGTAATGAACCCTACCGAAATTGAGCCATTAATTGAGCTCATCAGTGACTAAAAATTATAGTCACAACAATTTAGGATGACTAAATTCTACTCATTTTTTGTAACTCAACTATAAATGACTAATTTGATCATCATAAGTGACTAATTTGATTGTTGGATAAAAAACACAACTAAATAATTAGTCACAAATAAAAATTAGACAGTATGATATTAAAGTGGATAATTAAAAGAAATATTTTGAGTGAGGGAGTGGGTTGTATTATAATATAGTATAATAATAATATATTATATTACAGTAGAATATATTATATTATAATATAATATGATATGATATTATATAATATATATAATATATTATATTATTATATAATAATATAATATATAATATTATATTATATTATAAAAATTATATAATATTGTAATATTATATAATATTATATTATAATATATGAGTAATATAATATTATATAATATTATATAATATTATATAATATTATAATATAATATTATATATTATTATAATATAATATTATATATTATTATAATATAATATTGCACATATATTATATGGGCTATTATAATATTATATTATATAATATTATATTATATTATATAATATTATATTATTATATATATAATATTATAATATTATATTATATAATATTATAATATTATATTATATAATAATATAATATTATATTATATAATATAATATTATAATATTATAATATATATTATATTATAATAATTATATAATATTATGGCGATAGTATTATATTATAATATAATATTATATTATATTGTAATATATTTAATAATATTTACTAAGCAATAAGCAAGAGATTTATGTATTCTAGCTTATGTATTTTGGATTTTATTTTGAAATATTTTTTAGTGGAAAAAAAACCCTAATCACTATAAGATCTTGGCCCTAATTTCATTTTAATAAACATACTCTAAAACCCTTGTCGAAACCTTATTTTCAGGTTGTAACTTGCCAAATTGGAGAAGTGAAAGATGAATACCAACGAAGAAGAGTTTGGAGGAGCGGAATCCAATAGCGATGGATAGTGGCAGTGGATCCATCTGATCCATCTTATTCGGCACCTCTCTCACTATTTTTTTCCTTTGTTTCTTTTAATTTTTGCAAAAAAATCTTTTTAAGGGTGCCCTATATGCTTCATTGCAGATCTTGGCCAAACTTTCATTTTAATAAACACACTCTTAAACCCTCATCTAAACCTTATTTTGAGATTGCAACTCACGATATTGGAGAAGTGAAAGGTGTATACCAATGAAGAAGAGTTTGGAGGAGTCAAAACCAATAGTGGCGAGGAAAGCAACAAAAAATGATTGCATTATCAGCTACAAAAAATGGGTAAAGGATGCCATAATGTAAAAACCTAAATTTGTTCTTTGTCGTAATTTCATTTTAATAAGCATACTCTAAAACCCTCGTCGAAACCTTATTTTAGGTTGCAACTTGCCATATTGGAGATTTGAAAGGTGAATATGAATGAGGAAGAGTTTGAAGGAGTCGAAACCAATAGCAGTGGGGAAAGCAGCAAAAAGTGGTTGCATTATCGGCCCCAAAAAATGGGTAAACGATGCCATAATGTAAAAACCTAAATGTGCTCACTATCGGATCTTGGCCGTAATTTCATTTTAATAAGCGTACTCTAAAACCCTCATCGAAACCTTATTTTTAGGTTGCAGCTCACCAAATTGGAGAACCATGATTCACTTTCGAAAGTCTAAGGAAAAATTCTACTATTCTAGGGGTGGAATCTTTGACAGATTCAAAAATACAAGTGATGGTGTAGGAGGGAGATTTAGATGGCGATGAAGCCCTAAATGAGCATGATTTTTGCATTCTCATGGTTTAACTCAACCCTTCTTTCATGGAAGAGGTTGAAAATTGGCTTTAGGAAGCCCTCGTCCATGAATTGGAAGACACATTGAAAGATTGCAAAGCTTAAAATTTAGAGAAATATTTATTCTCATTTATTTTGTTACAGATCCTAGTTTTCCTCTCATCCCGTTTTTGATGCAATGGGAATGACAACTTTGCATCTAAGCTACATTAGGATTTTATCAACACTAAATACCTAGCATATGCAATGGAAATCCTCTATTTTATTTTGAGGGGCAATCTTATGGAGTTAACAAAATATAGTTATAGATTAAATGATTTTTTTTTTAAATAGGAGTTCTATTTTGATAGTTGTAAATCTAAAGTTGGTTTTGGAGGGAGGGATTTGAAAAGTTTTCTCAGTAATAAGGTTAAATTTGTGAGTATTAATTAAGTTATATTTTATTTGTAACTTGAATCACTGATTCACCCAAATAAATGACTAAAGCATGACTAAATAAATGACTACCATGACTAAAAAAAATGACTATCATGACTAAATAAATGACTACCATGAATAAAACAAGTGACTACAATTACTAAATAAATGACTACCATGACTAAATAATGACTACCATGAATAAATAAACAACTACCATGACTAAATAAATGACTACCATGACTAAATAAATGACCAGTTAACAACAATCAATGACTAAATTAACGACTAAATATACTA
>VDFB02039583.1:0-12336 GCA_007258455.2 Sequoia sempervirens | reverse complement strand
AAAAGTCAGGGTTCTCGGGATAAGGTCTTAGTGACGATATATTGTTTCCCCGACTAGTGCTTGTGGATATCTATCAGCGAGACATTCATGTGGTTTTGGCGACTAAGGATGATCGTATCGGCAAAGGTTGTGGCTATCGGGGTGGTGTCTCATCGAGTTCTATATGTCTCCCCGACTTGTGCACAAGGAACGGTTCGTCGGCGTGAGTCAGATGGTCGGGTTAACATCTTGCCGAATTCAAAATTTCTCGGTGACGGGTGCTCTTTGGGAGTCCTTCGGCGTAAGTTAATCTGTCGATATAATGTCTCAGCGAACCCGTCAAGTCTTGGCGACTAAGTCTTATGAGGGACTTTCGGCAAAAGGTTTGTAATGTCTCAGCGACTCTGAGTGAATGAAGTGTTTCAGTATGAATCAATATATTCTACAAGAGGTCTCCCCGATGATGGTAGGCTATAGCGACATTCATAAGGGAGAAGGTTGCATCGGCGAAAGAATCATAAAGTCACAGCGACTCAAGAGTAAAAAGGTTTTTCGATGTGACTTAGTGTTCTCTACGAAAGGTCTCCCCGAGTGTGATAAGTCACGGCGACTGTGATCAAAACAAAAGAACATCGATGAGAGTTTCCTTATGTCTCAGTGAACAAGTCTTTCGGTGAAACACAACAAAATCTACAAAGCGTCTCCCCGACAACAAGATGTCACAGCGACAGATAGAAGGATGCATTCGGTGAGAGAATCTTTAGGCTACAGCGACTTCACAGAGTTATAGCGATATCTATGAGGATGATTGACTGCCTCATAAATTGCTTTCGACAGAACTATCTGCTTGTCTCAGCGAATTGTTACGAAGACTCAAACTTTGTGGCCGTTTATGGAAACTTCAAAATACAGTTACAGGCTGACATCTTCGATTGAATCGAATCTCAGACCCGTTACATGACAACATATTCATTGAGTTTCCTCTTTGAGCAGTTGCATTTTTGTTTTAATAGGATGATTTGCAGCTTTCTGGATATGTGTTAATATTGATTTTTGATCATCATCTACAGTTTGTCAATATTCAACTTTATATTCAAAAATCAGCAAGAGAATCAGAAGATCTAGTGAAAAATGATTTTGAAGATTTCTTCACAACCAACATACTTGAAATGTAAATAAATACCTGTGTTGAAAACTGTAAGTGTTGTTGATTGTAATTCTGAGAGTATCATTTCTTGTCTGTATGGAAATGTATGAATGAACTCTGCAGAAAGATATGTGCTTAACTGAAAATAGAGAAATCCTCTGAGTCACTATTATTATTCAAAACATAATTTGAGGGGTTGGTACTCCTTGAGATGGGTGTCTCAAAATGAGGGGCTAGTGCTCCTTGAGTGGGTGCTCAAAAATCAGCCTATAAGGCATTGTGAACTTTTGTTTAAAAGATTAAGCCAGGAAGGCATTTAGGGAGTGGTTTTTATACCCCAGGAGGGTTTTCCACTCGGTAAAATCTGGAGTCTTCTTGTTCTTCTGAGTTCCCTTTGCTTTACTGTGTTGTTGATCATTTAGTTCATTGTTTGATTATTACTTTTCTCAATTCTACAAGTGATTACATTCAACTCATGAATGCATTAATCAGAGTATATTGAGAAAATATCTGAGCTATGGTTTTTGATTTTGTGAAAATTGGTCGAATCTGTTAAGACATTGATTCACACCCCTCTCAAGTGTCATTTTAACTCCAACATCCTTCCATGTCAACCCAAATTTTTATTTTGTTTTCATGTGCCTTTCTTCACATGGTCTGATATAGTAGGGTGTGGATGACAGTTTATTTATATATTATTATATCTATCTTTCTATATTTATGAGTAGCTCTAACCCAAAAATATCAGACCCTTTGTCTCTTGTTCATTATGTCATTGCTTCTCCTTTCTTTTTATCTTTCTCTCTTCTTTTCTTGCTTTGTGATATTGTGGTGCTTATGTGTTTTCCCTCATTATCACGGTTATATCTCATCATGTTCTACGGACCACAACACCACTCTCATTCTTTCTTTTCTCTCCTTAGGATTTCATGTTCTTTTGTGCTTAGAACACACGATCCTAAGGGGGGGCTATCACACTGCTTTGATCTTCAAAAGGTGTATTCAGTGGCCAACAAATGCCTTTTTGAAAATCTCTAACTTTTCAAAATATTTTTCAAAAATCACATTCTTCAACATGGATTCCTAAGTGACTTTTTCTTTCATCTCAGATTCATAAGATAGAATTCGTACTTGCCCTTGCGAGGGAACATTCTTTCTTTCAAATTCCTTGATGAAATGAATCATTTAGAAGGATTCCTTGATGCTAGGATCATTGGTGAAAAATGTTGTTTCTTTTCAAAAATGTTATCACTTTCAAATTGAGCGTCCCTTGAGTGGACCCATTTTCTTTTGAAAGGTTCCTAAGGGACCCCTTTGAAAGATCTTCCTTCAATTTTTGACTGTTTGCATGACTATCTACCTATTTGCCTATGTGGCTTCTTTTTTATATCTAACATGTTTTGTCTGCGGATTAACATGTTGCTTTGCAGGTGCACCTATGAAGCTACTATTCAATCGACCTTCTAGGACCAAGTACCTATAAGGCCACATCAGACTCTGTGGACCCTCTTACATCTACCTCACTTTGGGACCGAGCACCTGGCGGCACCTCCTTTGCAAGTTTGAGGACCTATGAAGCGCTTACATCCTACGAGATCTCTTTGTTTGACTTTGAAAGTCTACCAACCTACAGAGCCTCTTTGTTCATCTTTTCATAGGTATGAGGACTTGCAACACATTTGTTCAGCTCTCCTTGGGTCTGAGGACCTGTGGAGCCATCTTCTCTTCCTGTATTTTTATGTGGGTTAGATTGCGGTCTACTTCGTCAAAGGTTCAGATATACTTTCTTTGAACTCTTTTGATCTAATTTACCTTGCATCTAGTACTACATATGCTTGCTAAAGTGGGGGGAAAATGTAATGGAGTAAATTTGCAGCCCTCACAAATTCCCCATTTGCATCCCTCACCTTAGAAGATTTAAAGCCGACGATGCTTTTCCACTTCATTCACTCGCTTCCCATCCACTTGGTAGCTATCTATAGTATTGGTGGGGGAATTTTTATTGGGGATGCTAGCGCGACATATAGATGTTTGTATAGTGTGTTATCGTCCTGATAGGATCCCCGCCTCTAGAATTTGTAGAGGCATTTCACTTCTCCATTGGTGACAAAGCAGAATGCCCCTGTGCCCTTGACCGACCTTGAAATACTCTTTTGGGCTTCTATTCATGCTAAAAACATCTTATTCTTCATTCATTTGATCTCCTTCTTCTTGAATCTCCTACAAGTTTCTCAATCACACTTGCTACTACACACTCCATTTTTCATAACATTCTCCATTGTTGAAGCTCCAAGATTACTCTGCTAGTTTTTCTTCTCATGTTGTGACAATGGTGGCACTTACAAGTTTGGAGATCGCATCTCCCTTAACATGCTTGAGGGAACCTTGTTTGGGAGGTGATATCCATTTCATTCAACATTGTCTTTTGATTTCGTAGCATAGTGTTGTTACCATTGCTTAGTAGTACTTTCTTTCAGTACATTCTTTATCATACTTTCTTTCTATTGTGGCTATTTTGGCTAGTTGTGGAGGTGGGAACATCGAAATGGGGGTTCAACTACGGCAAGCCCTGAAATACCCTGAGCATTTTTTCCCATTTTGTTGTGTGTAGGTGATCGCGTTCATGTGGAGCTTGCAAGAGGTTGGACGGCTCGTGAGTTGCATTTCTACCACCTTTTTCCTCATCGACTTTCATTTCTTAAGTTAAAGTATTCTTCTTGTTGCTTTCAGTAGTTTAGCTATTTCTTGCTTTTCGTCATTATTATTTTTATCAAGCAGTTAGTTAATTCTCGTCTAGTCTTAGTTGTCCTATGTACTTTCTATCTATACAGATGCCAGCACCAACCGAGACACCAACACACTGCTTTGTCATCCATCTTATACACTCCAGGGTCCTCTAGCAGAGAGTTGTCTAGGTCATAGTTTTGGCTCGGGAATTTGCTCACCTAATCCCCTAAACCTCTCGAGTTGGTAGAAGGATAGTGACACATCAGTTGTCCTTCCTTTTCACACTCCTAAAATAGCAAACTTACCTTGAACAATCCTTAGCCTGAGGTAGATTAGGGCAGTTGATTGTTCTAGACCCTCCTGTGACCTAGGGTCTTGAGTGGTCGATCCCCCTCCTCTACATTGAGGTTATTAGAAAATCTAATCATTTCCATCTAACAAAAGCATTCCAATGGAATAACCAATTGATTGACATACAACATCATCTAATCACTATAAAGTACACACATAGAAACATGTTATGTGAAGAATCAATGTCTTTGATGCAAAAGTTCTCTCAACAAAGATGTGCCAATAGATAACGCAATGTATAGGACACAAGCTAGTCGACATAACACACACATAGTTATGCTAACATGTGGTAAACTACAACAACATAGGGCAAACACACAATAAACTCACATGCATAAGATGAGGTACATTTGAATTATTTTGGCCCAAAGATATTCTTGCCCCTATATTTGATCTCTCAACTTTAATCAAATAAAAATTCAAATCTAAAGACCAAATTATTAATGCCATAATAGTACTACATAACTAACTAAATCATATAACATAATTACATTCTCAATAGACAATAATTATTTACACTCCTCAATTAATATTTTAAATAGATTATGATTGATCGTAAATTTGTACAAAATATTCGATAAGGAACCTAATTACCCCGTACATATTCTAGATATTTTTTACACAACAGTTTTAAATATTAAAATCTAATACACGATAAACTTCTATTTCAATTAATAGTTATTTCATAAAAAAATACATTCAGGATAGACGTTGCCCTTTTACCGCTGCCTCTTCTACCCGCCAATCGATTCCGAGAGCTTCAAACTTCAAAATTGAAAAAAGCCGACCTATCGTAGAACATTCCTCATTTATATAATCAGGTGTATTTTCTTTGCAAATTATCGTCCCATTGTCAGATCATATCTTGCAAACTTCGCATTTTCTCTCATTATCGTTTCCACTTTTCTATTTTCCACTCCTGTCACATCTTTGACGATGGCAATGGTAAAGAAGAAGAAACATTCTTGCTGTGATAGCTCGGGCTACGAAGCCGATGATGAAGGCCATGGTTGCAGGCTTATCAGCCCTACTTTATTTCACATTACCACTTTTATTAACCCTTTCGATGAGACAATCCAGGAGTTACGCCCATGTGACCGATGTCTATCTTCCACTGGCAATTTTCACCATGATATGGATTTTCATATCGTTAATACTGTTGAAGATGAATATGCAGTTCCTCCTGCATTAAAATTCATACCACTACTTCCTAAAGCTCACAATCCTTCAGAATTAGTACACAAATTATATCATAATCCTACTAAAATAATGCGGCAGGAGAATCATGAAGATGGAGAAAACACTGCTGTGAAAAGCAATGGCGTTAGGGTTTACGATAACAAGCGCGAAAGATACATGAGAGGAAAAGTCCCTCACTACAACAGAGTTCCTAAACGAATGAAACAATTCATAGGAGTTCATTATTACAAACGGACTAACCGATGGGAAGCTTATATGTGGTATGTACTATTCTATTTTCGAAGTTTTTATTTTTATTTTTATGGAGGATTTAATATCTGAGAGCATGAGCTTGTTGATATCATCATTTTTATCAATTGTATTTGACAATTGAATTATTTTCAAAATTTAATTGCTTAATTCAATATTATGACGGATCCAAAAATAAGCAAAGGTGCTTGTGTGGTTGTATTCTTGCAGGCTTGGCCAACTAGAAAGACAGCTATGGCTTGGTAAGTGTGACATTTTGTAAGATCCAGAAGATTTTGTTTCTCACACTCGGCGCTCGCTTTACTCATATTTTAATCTGTTCTGCTTTTTAGGGCAACATTTCATCCCTGAAGCTGCAGCAAGGTATGTTTTCATCTAACATTGTCTCATATATATTTTCCCTTTATTTATGTTTTAGAATGCTCATATTGAATGTGGTGCAAAACGGCTGCACAGAACTTCTGACAAAGCTCAACTTGTTCTACGAAAGGAATTCGACAGAAGGCTGAACTACACACAAGAAGATTATGACATGGACTGTATCCGAGAAGTGAGTCTGAAACTATGAAACTACCATTCTGTTAATTTCTTTTGAAAAATTAGGGAAGATATCGTTGGAATTTTCCCTACAATTGTAAAAGATTTATAATATTTGTGCAAGAAATTGTATACTTTTGAGATCTTCTTATAGGATTTTATTGAATTTAATTGTGAATTTGTTTGTGAAATTTTGCAGTGGAAAGATTTAGCATTGGAGGATTTAGAAAAGATGCTTCGCGAACAATCAAAGGATTATTCGGAAGGTTGTACTGTGGTAAGAGTCGATGACCATTTAGAGGTGAAGGTATAAGAATGAATGTTTTTTCATCTTATGATAGATCTGTGATCTCAAATGTTAAAAAAATTGCAATCAAATCCAAAACTCTAAATTAGAGAAAATTCATGTCTCTAATGTTTTTGATTTGCTAAAGCAATTCTTTTTCTTTAATTTATACAGGGCCTAAAAGATACAGCTGCAAATCTGTTTAGGCACCAGATAAGTGAGTTTAGAGAGTCCATAGAGAAGACAAAGAAAATAATTTGATCCAGTGGTCAATATTGAAGTATTTGAAAATCGATTTCATGGCAGCATACGACTCAGAAAAAACAATTTGGTTTTCTTCATCTTCCAAATTTCAATGGCATCAGTCAAGACTGTTTGGCTGGGGGCGCGGCTGTAAGAGTTTTCTTTACCGATTGCATACCTAACCCAACAAAACGACAGGAAGTCTCGAGCGGAATGCTAACGATTCATTCCAAACTGCTTGGAATAAATCTGTACTGACAAGCTTTTGATAGAATATGCCTTTATCTCATTAGTCCATTAGCCTTCTATTTTAACTTCCATTGTTTTTCATTTTATTATGCAGAGACGTTCTATAAGGGCAACAAGGTACGGAGCTCATGTCATAATCCTGTATATAAAAATTAAGATACAGTCACACATATTTTAAAAAATAAAATTGTAAAATTAAAAAATCTAGAGTACAATTTTTAATATAATAATTTTAAAATTGTAAAATTAAAAAATAGAGTACAATTTTTAATATAATAATTTTAAAATAAAAAGAAATAATATTTTTAAATAAAAATAAAGTATTATCTTTCACAACACATCTCATTTTGTTTTCTGTAAAATGCAGATTTTTTTTTCTTCTACTTAATAATAGGTTATTTCGTTAAATTGTCTCTCTTTTCTATTAATTATTAATAGGTATTTATTTTCACTAATCTACATATAATTATCAAGCCAATTTAATACATCAGTAGAATGGTCTTGTCAAAGTAACAAATTGAAGTTGTGAAATTTAGACACACTATTGAACATGATCATATCATACACATTTTCCACACAAATAAGTACTAATAGTTTTGCTAATGAAATTTTACAAAAATCTAGCTTAGAACTAGATGCTCTTTTTTGTCAACTTTGAAACCTCCTTTCATTTAATTATTATTTGCAAAAGGGTTAAACCCCTTTTTCTATTTATTAAAAAAGTTGAACATTTTTGGAATTTTGGTGTAACTCATATCCATATCTTATATTATCTCCCACAAGAATCACTTTGCTTTGCTTTGTATTCAATTTTAAAGGTTTATAAGATTTTACCTTATGTTGTGATATTTTGTGATTTATTTGCAAATTTGTGATCATACCTCATAAAAAGTATTATAGGTCATTAAAAATTGATTTCTAGAAACTTGCTAGTATATCAAATCTTCATTTTTTACATCACGTCTAGTTGTCTCCACTTTTTCAAAAACTATGTGTTTGTGAATGATGAATATGTGAATCTTCAACTCTTTTACATAAGATTGATCCAAATCATCCCAAGTAGAGATCAAAATATGAATATTGACACTCCAAAACTTAGTTATTCCTTGATTCCTGAAAGTAGTGTGAAGAAATTTAGATGTGATCTCAGACATTCTATTATGGCAGTTGCTACTATTCCTACATCTTGATATAACTTATAAGTGTGGCTCCAACATGTGCCTTATGTTTCTAGAGGCTTAATTTTGTGATATGCACGTCTAATTTACTTGAATATAGTGAATCAAAAGGATGATATTTTTCCATTACCATTTATTCCTAAAAAATCTATTCCAACATAATATAAGGGTAATTTTTTAAGATGATAGTGGTTTCACAAGATCAACACTCATGGCTAAGTTAGCATTGAACTGTTGCTATGATTTTCCTAATAGATAGACATAATTATTGTCCCAACTTGGGATTAACTGTAGTAGGCTTAATGATTTACATTAAGGAATTATATTCATTTTATGAATTTAATCTTAATCATCAAAATATCAATGTTATGAGGTGAGATGACATAAAACTTTGAAATTGTATAATTCTTAATTCCTAATTGACATTCTATTATGAGCAACATGCACGATAGAATTGTTGTAAGGGGGAGGGGGGAATAAAGCACATAGGAAAACAAGAAATGAATTAAACAAACTTAATTCAAACAAGATAGAATCCCAAAACCCATACTCATAAAATAAAGCTCTAAAATAATGATATTAATCAATGTAATTCTAAAGACAATATAAATTGAATTCAAAACCTTAAAAGCTATGTAGTCCCATGTTGGAGTTGTGTTTGTATTGAAGTTTGGATGTCAGATTGCTTGATTCAATACAAAGCCTCCATTTTTGTTATTGCAAAAGCTTCAATTCGCTTTGATTCATGTTGATAATGTTGAACTAGAATATGATGCCAATAATTCTTAATGTGCTCAAGAATCATTTGTGCAACACTTCGCTATGTAAATTCTAGATAATTTGTGAGAAGGTAGAAGATTATTTTATAGATTTCCTATTTTGAGATGAACAATCAAGATTTCGTAGTAAAAGATCCTAATCAACAGTTGAGAACCATTAAGAGGAAATAAATTGGAAAGATTAATGGATTTAGATTGGAATAATTGGTGGGATTGAGAAATCAGGTTGAGTGGTTAGTGGGATTAACAAAATAGATTGAGCGGTTAGTGGGATTGAAGAATAGATGAGTTAGTTAGTTCCCATTAGAGTGATAAATTAGTGATTGTGATTTACTCAATCAAAAAGGAGGGTGAGGATAATTAATTAATTAATATTTAGAGATGAATGTACAAGTCATGTTTGACTTTAACAAATAAAGTTGTATTTGTTTGCTTAATATGTTGAATGATGTTGAATAATTAATTTAATTACTCGAGTTTAGATAGGGGAGAGTGATTTAATTAAATTATTAAATAATAACAATTTAATTGATTTAGATAAATGGGGTATATTAGTGAGATAATTAAATAATTGATGTTTATTTAATCAATCAAGAGGAAAAAAGTTAGATTAGGTGAGGAAATAGTGAATTAATTAAATAATTAAAGATTGTTCAATTAATAAATGAATAAGGTTAAATTAGGACTTTTATTAAATAAATGAGATTTATTTAATTAGTCAAAAATGATGATTGAGGGTGAGCGATTGGGCGGGCATCTCTCCACAACAAGACCAGGACTATTTCCAGGAGTAGGCAGATAACGACTAGCTTGGATTTGTTTGGCTGTTGACAGCCACTTAAAGGGAGTTAATTACAAGATTTTATTGTTTGGCACGCCTTGGGTTGGCGGCCCTGGCCATCATGATATATCACCGAAAGATCTAGGCTTATCAAAGTCATAACCCTAGTTGGCATTAGACGATGGTGAGGAAATCAGTCATGGGACAGATGGACGACGAGTAGGCTATTCGGCCAAGCACATTGGTTGATGCACAAAGTAATAAAATTGAGGGAAAATTTTATGTTTAAACCAGTAGGCTAAGCTCTCATTTCACTCATTGTCTCTTCTGTTTGCTACTGGTTTGCTCTACATACAAAATGGTGAAACACTCCAAATTTATTGTGGAGGTTTCAGCGGAGGCCGTGGTCAGCATTGGGCTTGACACTCTATTCCATCTCAACTGTAAGGTGTGTCAAACAGCCTTCAAACACATTAATAACTAGCAGTTGAAGTGGATTCTTTTAAGGATCGACCCTCATATGGTGGTGGCAGTTAAAATGGTACTGGGTAAAGAATTTCTGCAGAATCGTGAATGCTTTAGGGTGAACACCCACATTGCTTCCCGTTTTCTTGTGTCACTTTTAGATGTGAGGAGCCCAAAGGGTGAAGCAAAGGAAATTGTCTGCAAGTTGTTCAAGAACAAGATTCTGGGTGGTTTGGACAAGGTGCTAAAATCTACATTGCTGGGGTCGAGTGGGCTGTGGGCTCATGATTTGCCTCTGTTTAAGGTGGGGAGAGAGGTCATCTATGTGTACCCTTTACTGTTGGAGCTCAAGGGCATGGTTCTGGTTCGCCATCACCAAATTGCAGCATACAGTGTTGTAGACACATAAAATATACATGCGTTTGATCCTAATTCACTAATTTCAATTCATCCTTAATCATCTCTTTACTAACTAATTAATTGAATAATCTTTGAATAATCTTTATTCAATTAATTAATTTCATCAAATCTCCTCTATGGTCAGATAATACAATTTATCGAATTATTTCATCATCATCTCCTAACGTTCCTCTTTAATTAAATAAATCAATTTTATTTAATTAATCACCTAAAGTCATTTCTTTAATTAAATAAATTAGTTTTGTTTAATTAATCTCCTAAAGTTCCTTCATTTAATTAAATAAATCCAAATATTTAATTAAATCTCTAATGTACTCATTGAATTTAAATAAATCCAAATATTTAAGTTGAATGTCACAATCACCTAATCTCCTCTTAAGTTAATCAAATCATGATTAATGCTAATCTAATCCTCTTTTCTCTAGATTTTGCCACTTGCACAATAAATCAATTTATTTGATTTATTATTTCATCTAATTTCATTCAAAAAAAGCATCAAGATGGAATATTCTTCAAATTTGAATTTTCCCTCCCACATGTCTTGTCCTCCAACATAGCATTCACTCCTCTCTTACATGTCTTCCACTTGGCATTTAAGACTCTTTCTTCTCCCTCCAACAAGCCATCTTTTGAATTTCAAATCTCCCCCTCTTTGGCACATTGACCAAAATGTGCACAACCTTCCTCCATTGACATGTTGACAAGTGGCATCTTGTCATTCGCTAATGTTTTGTCCTCATATAAATAGAGGCCTCCTCTATTGTATTAATCCTCCACAATCTTCTCCATAATCTCAGTCATTGGAATCCACATCCATCATCTAGGAGCTTAGCAAGGATTGGGAAAGGGCTTCTTTCCACATCAAAGAAGCACCAATCCACTATGAGATAAAGTTTGATTCATGTTATTATGTGTTTTATTTAACTTCCTTGTTTCCTTAGTTGCATACTTAACATGATTCAGTATTTCACAGAGATGCTTCGGTTTGCTTTGTTTTAAATGATAATACTAATGTTTGTTTATTTTTGAGAGAATGCAAAAAAAGGCATCTACATTATGGCGCTAGAAGGAAGGCTCAAACCCTCAACTCAACTTTTCTTTTGATAATTTGTTCAATCAACTATTATCAATACCAAGAGGCTGTTATTTTGTTAATTTTCTTGAATGTTTAAAATCATATGTAGAATCTCTTGAGTTTTGGAAAAAAGATAACTCATTGACTGGAATCCTATATTCACAGCTGAAGATTGTCGCTTTTATCCTTTGTGATTTTCATCTACTAGATTTTCTTTTTTAACATATCTTTTTCATTCTTAAAGTAGAACTGGGATTTCTTTTACAGTCTAAGAATAGACTTAACAACATTGACACATATTTATATTTCATATTGTTTGGTTAGCTCTGCATTGAAAAGTTAGGGACCAACTTCCTAATCGCATTGATACTTAAGGTCACTTCTTGTTTTCCACGACACTGATATTTAAGATCACTAAATGATTTGAGGGAATCTTGTTGTTCAAAATCGATATTAAGTCAATAGATAATAATCCTCCTTTTCTCAGTCATGGTAAATGGCTTTTTGATATCTTGACTTTTTTCTCTCTATTGTTGACTTTGGGTGAATGATGTGTTGAACTTCTGCGTTGATCACTGGGACTGGGAGATCTTCAGGTTAGATTTGTTTTTCTCTTTATGAGGGATGTATAGAGATCTATAAGGGAGTATTCTGTTTCCTAGTAATTTCC
>VDFB02039582.1:0-10981 GCA_007258455.2 Sequoia sempervirens | reverse complement strand
TTCCTTTTTGAAGTTAGAATTGAAAGACAAGAAAAAACTCACATCAAGAGGCTGTAGCTTTTGTAATGTGTGGGCCTATAAGGTGAGCAATTCAATACCAAGCACCCTTGCTTTGGTAATGGTAAAGAAGGCTACATGACTTCCATGGCCATCAAATATCAAGAGGTGTCTATGGGTGAGTGAGCAACCCCTAGGTACTTTCATAGCAAATAACTTGAGCCATTTGATAAAAATATCTTTGGTCATCCATGCATGAGGTTGAATAGCCATCAAAACTCCTACCTCACAGTTGGCTATGTCATTTTGCACATGATTTTTGCTCTTAAACAAATAAAAACCTAAAAAAAATTGACCTACAACATTTACACATGCTAGAATAGTAATCCATTCCCAGCTCTTTGGGATAATGTAAGCAACACTTTCGGTGCCTTTGTTAGCAAGCACCTTCGTGTTACCATTTCAGCCAGCTTGCAGCCCTATCTCATCGTAGTTCCAAATCCTCTATGGTCCATAATTCCCTCTACATGTACCTTCTCCAAAGTGTCATAGAAAGCACTTACAATTGTAGACCTAAGATTTATAGCATGGTCTTTATCTTGTCCTTGGGCTATTCTCAAGCACAGATTGGGATGCCTTATTTGGAATCACATCCACCAAGACTTGCTAGGAAGACCATTCTTGAAGGGATTATTCCTTGTTTCACATATTTGGGCCACTTCTATTTTAAGATTGACAATCTCCAAACCATGGCCAACAACAACCATCTCCTTACACCAATCGATAATCAATGACTCATTTTCCTCAGTGAGGACTGTTGGGGGCCCTTTCCTTCTACTAGTGGTCACACCACCTAGCCAATTTGACAATGTTGTGGTAGGAATATCCCACTTTTTGGCTACACCTCTAGTTGACCACCCATTGTCTTCAACATCTTCAAGGTCACGGTCCATGTCATCCTGGGTCCATTCTCACCTCGGTGCAACCTTTTTGGTTGATACAAATTTATTAGCTTGGAGTACATATTTGATTGGATGCTCCACAACAATTTCTACCTCCTCACTACTTGGTTCTTTAGTTGGTTGGTGAACAAGAATCACAACGTCCTCCTCATCACTATGTGATAGATGCACACCTCTCTTGTGTGCAGGAATAGTTTTCCAACTCCTCTTTGGTATAGGTCTATTTGTTAAAGGTCACTTGGTATTTGTTGTCACTTTTTTCTTCCTCTACATTTAATCAACACAATGATTAGTAAACAACATACACTTATAACTGGTACAATAAAAATAATTATACTAAAACAAACAAATTCATACATGTAATATTGAGTGTAATTGGAGAACAAACTAACCATGCATCTAATTGATTTGTTTTCAAATGATGAAGGGTATGTGTGTAATGAAACAAGCAATGCATGTTATCTATCATATCACCAACTCTACCTCTTATAAACATTTTGGTGATCATGTTAAACCCTTCCTAATACAGCATTATGATACCATTATATATAAACTTGAAACAACACTATGATACAAATGACACAAGATTATGATACAAATATATATGAACTTAAAACAGAAATATGATACAAATATGTATATCTTCAAATAGCATTAGGACACAAGAAAGGGTTTGAAATATTTCTATCATACTGTTGTTTCAAGTTGTGTAAATGTTTCATAATATTGTTTGAGAAATGGTTACCATATAGTCACTTTAAGTGAAGAACAAACAAAGCATACATCTAATTAAGTTGATGTAAATGAAGAAGGGTATAGGAAACTTATGTATTTATCTATCTCTACGATAAATATTCAAGCACATAATCAACGTAGGGTAACTTTGAGCGAGGGGCCCATGTCATCTAATTAAGTTAATGGTGGGTAGGGTCACTTTGAGTGACTAGTCCACGTCATCAACGTCTGAGTCAGCTTATTTTTTTATGCCACATCCCTTGACCATCGAGTTGGCAGTATGTAACTTTTATTTTATCTACAGGAAACTTATGTATTTATCTATCTTTGCAATAAATATATATACATATATTTATATACATATATATATATACATATACATATATACATATACATATATATGTACATATATCTATATATATGTATATATATGTATATATATGTGTGTATATGTATATATATGTGTGTGTGTATATCTATCTTACTATTGTTTCAAGTTATTTAAATGCTCTTTCATAAATGGTTATAACATAAATAGGAGTCATATGCTATCATAGTTGGCTCTAAGGGAGAGGATTCATCATTTATAGTCAGTTAAATTGAAGAACAAACAAAACATACACATAAGGGAGAGGAGCTATGTGTGGGTATAGGAGCCGATCGTGGGTATAGTTTTGGACATATGACATATGGTGGGTATGGTATGTGATAGCCTACTATAGGACACATGTATAAACTATCAATTTAATTGAAGAACAAACAAATAAATGAAGGAGATGTTTTGTGATGTAGAGTGAGCAGGAGAAGCTTCTTCAAATGATCAACTAAATGATCAAACCACAAACTTAGCACTTCTCTCAAATACCCATTTAATTGGACTTTGTCAATCCACTACTCCTTCAAGGAAATGACCCAAGTCACCTAGGGTTCTTGTACTCAACACAACCAAGGGTTTGGAATTACTTTGAACAAGTTCCAAATGACCAAACTAGGCCATAACATTCTAATTAGCACTTAGGAAACTCCATTTGTTCATTACTCATACCACTAGGTCTCTTTAGCCTTGAATGCTTGTAACACTTCCTGATAGGACAGTCTAAATAAAATCCACCCAAAAGCCTATACCAAGCTCAAACTATTGAATTTAGGCAACTATGATATACCTCTACAAGACCCCAAAGTCTCACCTTTTGACATTGGATGGAAGAACAACCATGGACCAATGTATCACTGTCCCCAAGAGGCTTAATTTGTTGATCACAATAGGATTTTGATTACCTAGGTTCTCCCCTTCACCTGAAAGCCTTGATTCAGATTCCTACAAGCTAATTACAACCATTTCCATCACTCCTAAGTGCCTCTTTAAGAAAAATCCACACAAAACAAGTAAAACTCACTTTTTACTTCACTAATTAGGCCTATCACATGAAGATGTCAGACCTAGTTCAATGCATAAACTCCTCCACACACCTTTCCATTCTCCAAAACCAAGGAAATATGAAAATTTACACAATTACCTTCCATCCCACTGAGAATCAACATTTTTACAATGTGGAGATGGAAGGAAGAGCCATTTTTCAACCAAAACCCTTGTTTTGAGGGTTTTAGACCTGCCTCTGCTAAAACGGCTATAACTTTTGCTATACTCAATGAAATTTTGTCAAATGAACTCCAAATGAAATCCAATTCTTCCCTCTTTCCAACCATATCAGTATTGTATTCATACAGTCCGTAAAACATCTGTACCGCACTTTTTAGCAGCAATTTTTACACAGATTTTTCCAGAAAATAATAATTTTTCATTAGAACTTCAAAAAACGTGTTTCATCAGTCATGCCTCAACCATGAGAGGCTTATTTAAAATTCTAACAACCTTTCCCAATGTCCTCCAACTGAAAATTTGATTAGTTACATGTTAGAACTAATCAAACTTCACTTTAGACTCTTAATTGCCTAGTTATGGCAATGCACACTACTTCCTATAAACCTGATTTAAATGAGGCTTCAAAAGGTGTAAAAAGACACCACAACCACTTAAAATCATCAAGGAAACTCCCCTCAAGTACCTGGTTGCATCATGGCATTTTGATTCTTTAATTTTCCAAGGTGCACCAAGCTTACAAAATGAGGATGGAGACCTTGTTATTACATAGAAACTTAACACCAAGACCAAAACTCAACAAAAATCCTAGAAAAAATATTGAAAGGAATTTAAGATGGTGCTTAGGAACTTATTACATCAAATGCAACTTGACATCAAACAAAAAAAACAAACAAGGCCTCGAAGAGGCATGGCAACCCAAGGTGCCCCTGCACCATGCACCTGGGGTGGAAGAGATCTCAAGTACCACTTGAGATCAGTTGCTACACAATAGTACCATGTTATTTTATGTCCTCTTTAGTCATCCAAGTTGCATCCTCAAGTGGAAGACCTTTCCATTTAACAAGATACCCATTATATACCTTTTTCCTTGTCCTTTTTACCTCTTTGGTGTCTAGAATGGCTTCAAGTTTCAAGGGTTTAGATGGTGAAAGGTCTTGCACCCAATCTTCATTAGCTTCCACACTTTTACCTACATCCAAAGATCCCTTAAAGGGGTACAAATCAAAAACATTAAAAATGGGTGAGATAGCCACTCTAGGAGGGAATGCTATCTCATATGCATTTTTCCCAAACTTATGAATAATCTTGCAAGGGCCTATTTTTTTCATTTGTAGCTTGTGTATTTTCCTTTAGGAAATCTCTCCTTCTTCAAATAAGCAAAAACCAGATCTACCACCTTGTATTGAACATTCCTTCTCCTCAAATATGCCCTCTCTTTGTAGTGTTTGACACTCTTTTTGATATTTTCCTTCACTTGATCATTAATAGACTTCATTGCCATAGCAAACTCTTCACCTTCAGCACTTCTTTTCTCCATTCCTTTTAGATCTCTCAACTCAAAGATTCCCCTTGGATTCATCCCATACACAACCTCAAAGAGAGTTTTTCCAATGCTTTTATTAATGGAGTCATTATAAGAATACTCTACTTGAGGCAACACCAAATCCCATTTCACACCATGTTCTTTTGTCAAGCATCTTAAAAGATTACCAAGTGATATGTTAACTACCTCTGTTTGGCCATCCGTTTGAGGATGGTAGGCTGAGCTATACTACAAATTAGTCCCCAATTTCCTCCACAAGGTCCTCCAAAAGGGGCCTATGAACTTGGAGTCCCTATCAGATACAATGCTCATAGTAATGCCATGCATTCTCACAATATCCCTGAAAAATAGACCTGCAATATTAGAGGCATCACTAGTGCATCTACAAGGAATAAAATGCGCCATCTTGCTAAATCTATCAACTACTACAAACACACTATCAACCCCTCTTTGTGTCTTAGGCAATCCTAAGACAAAATCCATACTTATGCTCTCCCAAGGCCTACTTGGGATTGGTAGAGGCTGATAAAGACCAGCATTTGAAGTGGTCCCCTTTGCTCTTTGACATATGGTGCAAGTTTCCACAAACCTTCTCACATCCATCTACATTTTAGGCCAAAAGTAAAATCTTCTCACCTGCTCCAAAGTTTTGTCAAGTCCAAAGTGTCCTCCAAGACTCCCACTATGCTTTTCCTTTATTATATTCTCCCTCATAGAGCACTTGGGAATGCACAATTGAGCCCCTTTAAATAATAGACCATCTTGCAAAACATAATCAGCATAATCACTGTGAAAAGCATCAGAAAATTGAGAACAAACTTCAAAAGCAGCCTTGAAATCTTCATCCTCCTTATACATACCTTTGAGAGCTTCTATTCCCACACTTTGAAATTGGATTTCTTGAACCATCATGACCCTTCTACTAAGTGCATCTACAACTTTATTAGCCTGACCCTTCTTATGCTTTATGGAAAAAGTGTATGCTTGTAGGTATTCAACCCACTTCATGTGCCTTTGGCTCAATTTTTCCTTTCTTTTCAAGTACTCAAACCTTTCATTTGCTTCATTGGTCCAATTGAACTTACTCTTCTTTTCTCCTTTGATGGTATCAATGATGGGGGCACAAATATGGCTGAAACTCTTGATGAACTTCCTGTAGAAGCTTGCTAGGCCATGAAAACTCCTTACATCACCTACTGACTTAGGTGTTGGCCAATTAAGAATAGCCTCAACCTTTGATGGATCCATTTTCAAACTGCCTTGTGAGATAACAAACCCAAGGTAGACCAATTCTTCTTTCATGAACTCACATTTTTGTAAGTTGATCAGCAACTTTTCTTCATGCAACCTTCTTAAAACCTGTCCAAGATGCTCCAAATGCTCCTCCTTGGTCCTGCTAAAAACAAGAATGTCATCCAAATAAACCACAACAAATTTTCCAATAAACGGTTTCAATACCTCATTCATTAGCCTCATAAAGGTACTGGGAGCATTAGATAAACCAAAAGGCATCACCATCCACTCATAAAGACCTTCATTGGTCTTGAAAGCTGTCTTCCATTCATCCCCTTCACGAATCCTAATTTGGTGATACCCACTTTTCAAATCAATCTTTGAAAAGTAGTGAGCTCCTGCTAGACAATCCATAAGATCCTCCATCCTTGGCATAGGAAACCTATATTTGATGGTTATCCTATTTATGGCTCTTGAATAAGTACATAATCTCCATTTACCATCCTTTCTTGGAGCTAGTACAGTTGGAACAACACAAGGGCTTAAACTCTTCCTCACTAGGCCCTTATCCAACAACTCTTGCACTTGCTTTGCTATCTCTTCATTTTGGGCTGGTGTCATCTTGTAGGCAGCCTTATTGGGAAATGTAGCACCTGGTATTAGGTCAATATGGTGGCTGATATCTCTGATTGGAGGCAGGGAACTAGGCAATTCATCCACTATAATCTCCTTGTATTTCTCCAACAAAGTTTGGACTTCACTAGGTATGGGTTTCTCTTTGTTTGAAGACAAAATAGACCTGCATTTTGGCTTAACAACCAAGGCAAACCCTAGACCTCCCTCTTCCTTTAAGGTCTGCAAAAATTCTTTCTCACCTACCACCATGATGTTAGACTCAAGTTGTTTATCTACTCCTTCATCCGATAAAGGTCTCATAGTGAAAGTGTGTCCATCTTTTGTTATTGTGTAAGTATTCTTCTCTCCATCATGTTGGGATTTCCTATCATACTGCCAAGGGAATCCTAAGAGCAGATGAAAAGCATCCATGGGTGTGACATCACACAAAATTTTGGCCTTATACTCCCCAAGCTAAAATTCTACCCAACATTGCTCATTAACAAGCACTTGTTGGCCCTTATTCAACCAAGACACCTTATATGGGGTAGGATGAGGAATTGTTTTTAGTTTTAACTTCTCAACCATTTCAAGAGACACTAAATTATCAGTGGAACTAGAATCTACAATTACCTTACATACCTTCCCATGAGATTTCCATGAAGTCCTAAACAAGGACTTTCTTTGTGGTGGCTCCTTGGCACTTGGCACCTTGAGAAGTGTTCTTCTCATCATCAAGCTCTCTCCAAATTTAGGATCAGCAGGACTAGAAGGTGAATTTACACTTTGTGCATCCTCCTCTTGCACCAATTGGTTCCTCCTATCTGCACCTTGAGAGGTTGAAGCTTGCTTTTCAAGACACTTGAAAGATGGATGCCCAAACTGGTTACATGTGTAGCACCTTCCAGAGAATGAATTGAAACCTCTTCCATTGAATCTACCTCTTCCATTAGACCTCCTACCTCTAAATCCTCCTCTTGATTCTTGGCTTTGTTCCTCTTTTCCATTTGACTCCCCTTGTTTCCCTTGTGATTGGTTTCTACCACCAAAATTACCTCTTCCTTTGAAATTTTTGCCTCTTCCTCTTCCTTGCTGCTCTTGCTTTCTTTTCAACTTCTCATCTGCCTTGCATGCTATTTGGAAGCACTCTTCTATTGTTTTAGGAGTCACAAGACTCATCTCATCTTGGATTGCAAACCTTAGGCGATTCAAGTATTTGGCCACTTTCTCATTGTCATCCTCTACATGATCACACCTCATACTAAGTTTGTGAAACTCCTTAGTATAGGTTGCTACATCCATATCCTTTTACTTTAGGCTTTGTAGTTTCCTAAACACTTGCACTTCATGATCTTCTAGTAAAAATTGTGCCTTCAATCTGCTCGCCATTCTATCCCAAGAGGAAATCATATTTTTTTCCCTCTTTCACTCTTTCTCCTTGGTGGTAGTTCCACCAAGTCAAAGCAGCCCCATTCAATTTAGTCTTAGAAAACTTAACTTTTTTATTTTCTGCCATTTCCTTGTACTCAAAATAGTTGTTTAAGGAATCCACCCATTCCAATAATGCCTCTGCATTCATCTTTCCCCCATACATTGGTATGTCCATCTTCACATCAGATGATTCTGCTCTTATGGATTGCAAGGCACCAATGAACCTCTTTTCCTGAGGGTCCAACATTTCTTCTTATGAAGGGATTTCCCCTTCTCCCTCCACTTCATCCTTAGAGGTACTATCCTCATCAATAACCCATCTCTTCTTCTCTAAGGCCTCTATCCTATCTCTCATAGCCTTCATTTCTCTTGCAACTGCAGAACCACCTTTTGCACCTTTTGGAGGCATTGTTTTCTCTTGCTACCCTCAACACATAATTCTTCTTTTGTATTCTTCCATATAATCAAATCTTTGTTTTGATACTCCTCATGAGTGAGCAGGAAGTTCCACCAATCCTGCATGGCGTAGGTTCTTTGAATGAGCAAGCTTGGTCAAACACTCCATCAACACACCTACAAATCACTATCCTTGTATATGAAAATCAACTCACCAAGAGCCTTTGTATCTCAGACCTTTGAGGGACTTGAAATCATTTCAAACATGTTCTATCAGACCACAATCAAACACCATAGCCATTATTAGCACTTAGGAAAACCCATGAGTTCATTCCTCAACTAGTAGACCTCTTTAAACCCAATTGCTTGTAGCACTGTCTGGTAGGACAGTCCAATTAATTCTCACCCACAAACCTATATCTGATGTAAAATACCATTTTTAGGCAAGTATTATATGCCTCTACAAGGCCACAAAATCTCACTTCTTGACAGTGATTAGAAAAGCAACCATGGACCAACCTATTGATGTCCTCAAGAAGCCTAATTGAGTGCACTTGACTGGTTTTTGGTTACCTAGGCTCACCCCTTCTCCCCAAAGCCTTTTTCCAAACTCCTACAGGCTACTTACAACCATTTTCAACATTCCTAAGTGCCACCTTGAAGAAAAATCTCTCAAAACAAGCAAAACTCAGATTTTGCTTCACCAATTAAGCCTGTCACATGAAGATGCCAGACCTAGTTCAATGCACAAAATTCTCCACACACCTTTCCATTCTCCAGAACCAAGAAAATATGAAAATTTACACAAGTATCTTCCATCCCACCAAGAATCAGCATTTTTACAATGTGGAGATGGAAGGAGGAGCCATTTTTCAACCAAAACCCTTGTTTTGAGGGTTTCAGACCTGCTTCTGCTAAAACGGCTATAACTTTTGATACACTCAATGAAATCTTGTCAAATCAATGTAAAATGAAAGCTAGGTCTTTCCTCTTTCCAACCATATCAGTCTTGTACCCGTACAGTTTGTACAACATCCGTACCACACGTTTTAGCAGCAATTCTTACACACAGATTTTTCCAGAAAATAGCAATTTTTCATTAGAACTTCAAAAAACGTGTTTCATCAGTCATGCCTCGACCATGAGAGGCTTATTTCAACTTCTAACAACCTTTCCCAATGTCCTCCAACTGAAAATTCTGATTAGCCAGTTAGGAATCCAATCAAACTTCACTTTTAGTCTCTTAATTGCCTAGTTAAGGCAATGCACACTACATTCTATAAGCCCAATTTAAATGAGGCTTCAAAAGGTGTTAAAGGACACCACAACCACTTGAAATCATCAAGGAAACTCCCCTCAATTACCTGGTTGCATAATGGAATTTTGATTCTTTAATTTTCCAAGGTGCACCAAGCTTACAAAATGAGGATGGAGACCTTGTTATTACATAAAAACTTAACACCAAGACCAAAACTCAACAAAATACCTAGAAAACATATTGAAAGGAATTTAAGATGGTCCTTAGGACCTTATTACATCAAATTCAACTTGACATCAAACAAAAAAAACAAAGAAGGCCTCAAAGAGGCATGGAAACCCAAGGTGCCCCTCACAGCACTCACTTTTAGTTTTAATAAAACAACAAAGCATTCCTATCTCATATTTTTTTTCTCATATTTACAATATAAATTTGATGTTCATTGTGATTCGAAGTATTGAATCCTTTTTATGTCTTGTTATTGTGAATGTGTGCAAGAATTTCATATGATTCAAGTTGTGCATTGTGTTCATGTTTCAACCTTCATGAAAATCACTATTGAGTTAAATGTTTTAGATGAGATTGTGAAAGTTAATGTTTTGAGAAATTGATTGTGAGTGAAGTCATTAAGATAAGTTAAATTTTTGGTGCATCGCCATTAGCTTTAGGATTTCATTTCAAGTTATCTTTCTAATCCCTTTTCCTCATAAAATTATGTAGTTTAGGTGATCTTCCAGGAGAACCAACCCTATTTGGAGATTTTTTTTCACCATAGGTCACCCACAACCTAAGAGTTTTTCCATGTTTCAACAAGATAGTTGAGTAAATCTTGGCTAGGGTGCAATCTTAATTGACAACAATTACCACCAAGAGGAACATCATGTACCAAGAAGACACTTAGGGGAGATCAAGCCCAATATCACCACAAAGGAGATACTATCATAGATCAAGAAGGCCACACTTTTGTTGATAGGGTCACACTTCCTAGGAGATGTATGCCATCATCACTAAGAAGGGACCATTTCATATGCTAGCAATGGGTGGGAGACTATATTCCCCCTCTCCCATAAATGGATTCCATTTCTTTCAAAGAAGATGATTTTTCATAATTAGTTCCATCATAAGTGGTTATGTAATTTATGTTTTCCTCCTTACTAGAATTTGTAGATTTGGATACTTTTAATGACTCATTAATATATTGTGTTGATATCATTGCAACTTCTTTCTCTTTTCCTGAAATTGATTACATAATTTTGTATTCCTCCATGAATGTAAGTGTGAAATCTAATGAACCCCAATCGTCTTCCAAAAAATTTGTCACAAATGAAAGTCACCCATCCTTTTCCTCAATTTGTAAAGGTTTCACTTTTGTAGTTGGTTTCAATGTGCTAAGAGGATTCTTCATTCCTTCTTAATTTTGTAAACAA
>VDFB02039580.1:0-23773 GCA_007258455.2 Sequoia sempervirens | reverse complement strand
AAGGAGGAAGGTATAATCATTTATCTTCATTTAACATTTTCCTTTTTGTATTTTCAAATTCCTTAGGCTAATCATGAGGTGTTTCATTATGTTTTCCATTGCATTTTAATTGCTTAGAATAGGTTAAATATTTTGATATCATAGTTATATCACCTAGATGTTTATATAAAAACATCACTTCCTGCAAAACGATCATGGGATCATTAGTCTAAAAAGAGTGATCAATAAGTAAATTTCAATTAGATTATATATAATAATAATTAAAACATTTTAAATTACCTGGTACCTTCTCTATCTTTATGGGAACAAAATCCTTGGTCACCACAAATGTGACTAGCAACATTCCCATACTAGTAATATAGGAAGATCTAGGAAATGCTACTAAAACATCACCAACACTAGTGGCCTCTGCATCACCAGTACTACCCGATGTGTGCATGCTACGTGTTTTTGATATTTCAGTCAACAATATAGGCACAGATGATGGGGGCGGATGATCATGTGATGTATGTGTAGGAAGATCATGATGGACACTTGCAGTACCCTGATCATGGGAAGCAACATCACGAGGACGCAAAAAATCCTATAAAAACAACACATATTTAGTTCATGACATAAAATATTACAAATTATAAAACCATGAATGAACTTATGTTATAATTAAAGACCTCATGACAAATTACTTGCAAGTTTTGTACTCTCTCAGTCAATATTTTAACCCTCTATCTTATCTCATCTATTTGAGGCACTATGAATAACAATTGAAGGATTTCTTCATTGCATTTTTTTTGTGTCTTCCTTATTATATCAATAGGGTTTTTTGAATATGCGATGTCATCATCCAATAACACTGACTACACCTCGAACCTATGGATGCTCTCCTCTACTACTGGTTCCTTTCCCCAATCAGTTGTCTGCAACAAGAATATTTAAAACATTATCAAAATTAACCCAACAAACTTATGAAAAAAAATAATAATAAAATATTTTGCTCGTATCTAATTTGTAAAATTACAATGAGGTAAACCTGTCGAGTAGAAGTGCCAGAAGATGCATCATGATCTATGGTTTGGGTTGAAGCCTTCCTTGCACAATCAATGTCTTGCTATTACAAAAAATTAAATATAAAAAAAATTACTAAAATGAAACCAATAGACTTACGAAAAAAAACATAATAATAAAATGGTATATTGGAGTCATTAATTGGAGTTTGGGTAAAATGCTATATAGTAGGTACCACCCCCATAGTAACTGTGTTTATATCTAAATCATTCAAATTGTAATCGATTAGCAAATCTTCCCCTATAGTTATCAATTTTATCGCACATACGAATACACAATTTCTCTTGTGTGCCTCGAATATGCAATTGGGTTGCTTATTTGTTGACCCAGGTCGTGCATTATTTATAAACCCTGCAATATTCCCTGATGCTTTTGGCCTTCCATCAATGTACACAACCAATCCTTTATTTTTATCCTTATCTTTTAGTTGTATATAATTTTCTAACAGTGCATACCTACACATACTTCATGTATATCAAACCAGATGCATCCAATCTTTGTAAATCGTTATAGGGTCCGACAAAATCGTTTATTGGAGGAAGTTCCCTAGGTACCCATTTTCCATATATTTTTGTACCTCATGGGCACCTCGATGTCACCTATGCTCCTTACTCATTATAAAAACATGACCCCTTCAACAACAAGAAAAAATTCCATGTTACAAAAATTTCTTTCTTTCTAATGTTTTGACCTCTAGTTGATCTCCCTCTTTTAGACATACTACATGTCTCACTTTCCTCTTCTCTTCCTGAATTTCCCTCGCTTGAGGAAGAAAGATCTGACAAATACCTATTTGGTGGTACCTACACTCATAAGGATGTTGGATGAAGTTCTTTCATGGTGATGTGATCCCAAGGTGACATTATGATTAATCTATCATTTCATCAATACCATCATCCAAATGTGTCCATCACAAATCAAATCAATGTATGTAGGAGACTATCCCTTGCAATTAATGACTTTAAACTTTGTAACAAGTGTTAAATGTGAATATGGTCCACCAGTTACACAACCAAGGCCTCGAATGTATTGTGTAGAAGAATGGTTTCACCATACATAATATTTTGGTTTAAGTTGTCTTGAAAAAGATGAATTATAACACTAATAGACATAATTTAGGTGCATGTGTGAGGTGGTTCAGCTGTCCACTGATAAAATCCATATGTCTAAGTGGTTAACAGGGAGGGAGTGTGTACTAGGACTAGTTAAGTCCTCATAAGTTTATGCTTTGGCAATAAAAATTGTTTAAGTCATCTTAAATCTTCCTATGTCTAATTGCTTGGATACTTTTGGTATGTTTTAAGGTAGGATGAGTGGTTACATCAATGTTATAGTTCTCTATGACAAAGTTTCAACATCTTCAAATAGTGAAAGTTAGTGCTCATAGTCATTTGAAACAACAACATTTTGATTCTTCAAAAGGCTTGTAGTAGGTTTTGAGTCTTGCTGATAAGTTTCAATGTAATCACAAGGTCTCCATCCGCACTTTGTAAGCTTAGTGCACCTTGGAAAATTAAAGAATCAAAATGCCATGATGCAACTAGGTGCTTGAGGGGAGTTTCCATGGTTCTTTTAAATGGTTTTTATGCCTTTTGACATCTCTTGAAGGCTCTTTGTATTCGGGCTTGTGGAAATTGTATTAACTTGCCTTAACTAGGCAATTAGGTGTGTAAATGATGTTTTGTTAGTTCCCAACGTACAACCAATTCAAATTTTAGTTGTGGGACATCAAGAAGGTTAGTTGAAGATAGAAATAAGCCTCTCTTGGTTGAGGCATGTGGGTTGATGAATCATTTTGAAGTTCTAATGCAAAAGCTTGCTATTTTTTGGAAAATCTGTGTAAATTTCTTGTTCTACTGCGTGGTACAACCTTTGTACATACTGTACAGGTAAATTCCTATTATGGTTGGATAGAGGGAAGACCTGGATTTCTTTTGGAGGTGATTTGACAAGTTTTCATTGAGTATAAAAGAAGATATCACCATTTTAGCAAGAACTAGTCTGAAAACCCTCATAACTAGGGTTTTGATTGAAGAATGGCTCTTTCTTCCATATCCATGTTGTAATAATGCTAATTCTTGGTGGGATGGAAGATATTTGACATGATCCAAGTGGATACAAGCCCTCTTGATTGTTTAAGTACAACAACCCTAGTTGGGGGGGTCTTTTCCTTGAAGGAATAGTGGATAGGAAAGATCCACTTAAAGATTATTTGAGAGAGTTGTGCTAAGCTGGTGGTTTGATCATCTAGTTGATCATCTAGTCGTCCTTTTTTTAATAGAGGATTTTATATCATTCTAGAGCTCACTTTATTATTGAATATGGGAACATGAGTCTATGTTGATATCTTTTTCATTGAAAGCTAAAGACTGAGAGGTACCTATTCTGCCAAAATCATTTGAGACATGATCCCATCCTCATCCCTTATATCATATCTTTGGAAGTGGAAGTGTAAACCTTGATAAATGAATAGCTTTGGAAGTTTTGACAAGGATGAAGATTATGAATGAAAAGGAATGTAAAGGAAGCTATGAAGGTGGTTCAAATTTCCTTTAAGATCCACAGTTGAAAAGAAAGAATAGTGACAAATGCATTAGGTGGTAGATATGAAGATTAAAGAGTAGTCTTCTACAATAGGATCAAGTAGAAAAAAAAACTCTTAGAGCATTTGTTTAAATACTCATTAGGGTTCAAATGGAAATCTGATGTAAAGGAAAATGTGAAAGAAAATGGTGCATTCTAAAGCATAATAGTGAGGTAGGTCTTGTATGATGTCAAAAGGGGAGATTTGGGATTGTGATGAAATAAAAAAGCATATGCATGACACTCCATGAGATTAAGCAACTAGAAGACCTTAATTATTTTCCTGAGAGTTTTTGGAATCTATCTCATTTGTGATGGGAGTTGTTTTGGCTGTTTGTGCACATGAACGGAAATTTGAATGCACTATCATAAGATTTTTCCTTGATAAGTAAAAGTGTGACAGCCAAGAGTAGGTTGATTCACTGCCATGAGACCATATTTATTTGAGGTATTTTTCTAAACAATTCACCGCCTTGTCTATGTTTCTTTCTATAGAATGATACATAAAGATTTATTCACTTCTTCAAAAATCATGGTATGCAATCAATATTTTTAAAAGAAAGAGTTTTAGACTATGGGAAATTTTGTTTTTAGGTCCATCTTTGAACCCTTTATTCTACCCTATGTAATGCTTTAGCCAATTATATGTTAAGGTGGATAGAATTTTAAAATATCTCTACTTAGATGTGAACTTTTATCCATCAAGTCCTCAAATCTTTGGGTAATGTGTTGCAAGTGGAAGAAACAAGGTCTACTCTTCCCCATCTTAACTCTAGGGTTTTTATATCTCTCAAATCTTATGAGTATATTCTACATATTTTGTTCTTTCAATTGAGTGATAATCAAACTAAACATGATATTGAATTTTTGAGAGGTTTGAATGCTTTTTTTCTATGTAAAATGGATGGTCATCAAAGAAGGCATGGCCCAAAAATTCTTAAGAATATTAATAGACTTGTAGCTAATAGAATTTCATCCTTGATTGTGTAGGAAATGATAAAATAGACAATAGAAAAAATTATGAGAATGAATTTGATACTTTAGATGAGATTCTTGACAAATTGGAGGAATCTCATTCTAGTGAGGCATATGTTGGTATCCTTGAATATATTCCTTTTGTCAACAATGAGCTTTCTCTTCTTGTTTTTTTTCAAGGATAATTATAGGTAATAAAAAAATTCCCAAGAGCTTGCCTCAAAGAAATGTGGTCTCATGGTGATGGAAAATGCCTCAATGGTTATGGAATTCCATGACAAGCCATATACAATGCAGTGAACTATTTGAAAAAATGCCTCAAATAAATGTGGTCTCATGGTGATGGAATGCCTCAAAGAAATTTGGCTTGTCATGGCATTCCATCACAATTGAGGCATTTTTTTCAAATAGTTCATTGCCTTGTCTATGTTATTGCTTAATATTATGCGTAGACAATTTTTTTCCAAGCATCCATAGCTTGATTGAAAGCACCTATTTTAGGCTTTTAGCCATAGCATTAAGGCAGTGAATTTTTTGATAAAATGCTTTGGTAGTCATGTATGAAAAATGTCGTAGCATAGCAAGGCAACGAACTGTTTGAAAAAATGCCTTAAAGAAATGTAGTCTCATGAAGATGGAATGCCATGACAATCCATAGCCATAGGCATTCATCATGGAATTCCATCAACATGAGACCACATTTCTTTGAGGAATTTTTCCAAATAGTTCAATGCCTTGTCTATGCTATTGCTATTATACTTTGATATATTTTTTCCCATAGCTTGTTCAAAAGAATTTGTTTTAGGCTTTTAGCCCATAGCAACAAGGTAGTCAATTGTTTGATAAAATTCTTTGCTAGACATGTATGAAAAATGATTTGGTTGTTTGTTTTGTTTTGAGTGGTATTTAGTGGTTTTAGGTGTTGAGTATTAAACTATAGTAGCAAGTAACTTTGTAAGGAGAGGAATTTGTGGCATATGAATCTTCCATGTTCCATGCAATGCCATAACTTGAGAGGCATCCATATAAGGAAAGAGCATGTGATTTAAGAATGCCAACAATATCAAAATTGCAATACCTAGTGGTGAGGTCGAGTATGAAAAGGAAGAAACATGACACCACGGTATAATGTGAATGCACAATGTTGATTCAATCAAATTTTTTAGACAATGTAAAGTTACTAAGGTGAAATGAATACAACATAATGGACCACTGACATTGAAGACAAACCAAATCAAATCAAAGCCCTTATAAAAGGAAGATTCATAAATTTTTGATGAAATATACAGATCATTTTGGCGACATACAAGATGCAGAGGCCTTCATAGCAAAACAAATGACAAAAATTCCAATTTTGCAGCCAAGCAAGCTCAATCCCTGGGCTTCCTGCAACCTTTCCTCCTAGCATGTGACTCACTTCTCCAATTCATGAGCCAAGTTCTAATTAAGTCAATTAAAATGAAAATTGTGGCACCATATTGTTAAATTTTACATAATAAATTATATATAGTTAATATAATTATATAATACTAGCTAAATTTATAATATTAATATAATATTATAATTATTATAATATATATTACTATAATATATAATATTATAATATTAACATAATATTAATATATTATAATATTAGCTAAATTTTTAATATTAAATTAATATTATAATTATTATAATTAATATAATATATTATCCTCCATCCTGTTATCCACCCTCCCCTCTACCACTGGGCTCCTTTCTCCTTCCCTCTGGCTATCTCCATCTCCTCCCTCTTTCTCTCTCCTCCTCTTCATTCTCTCCCTTTTCTACCTACCTATCTATCTCCATCTCTTCTCTCTCTTCCTCTTCAACCTATCTCTCCCTCGACTCTCCCCCTCTTCTCTATCTCTCCTCCTCTACCTACCAATATCCCTTTCTCTCCCTCCCCCTCTCAGCTATCTTCCGTCCCCCTCTCTATCTCTCACCATCTCTCCCTCCCTATCCTTGGCCCCTGTCTTCTTCTCTCTTTCCCTTTCTACATATTGCTCTCCGTAGCCCCCCCTCTTCTTTCTCTCCCTTTTCTATGTCCTATCTATCATCATCTCTTCTCTCTCCTCCTCTTCAACCTATCTCTCCCTCTCTCCCCCTCTTCTCTATCTCTCCTCCTCTAGCCATCAATATCCCTTTCTCTCTTTCCCGCTTGTTAGAAACCAAGATTAGATTTGCAAACAAAAATATCCTTCCACAGAAGAGAAAAATAGAAAAAACAGAGCTATTGCATAAAGATGTGCAACATAATATTATTTAGGAATTCTTATAATTACAAGATACAATTTGCTTTATAAAAGCAAATATGCAAACCTAATCTTATCTTGAGCAACAAGATAGCTCGATAAGATAAAGATGAAAGCCTAAAACTTAAGAATTAAATAAAGCCTAAGTAAACTTATGCAAAGTGTAATTAAATATTAATTACACCAACACCCCCCCATAAGTGCAACTTAGGGAGAAGCAGATTATTATGCAAATATGAGTCCTAGCAACAAGGCCTGATCAAGTACTCATGTACAAATGTAAGATGAAGTAGAGAAGGAAAACCCAGTGGGACAAAACCCCCTACAATGAGATGACTGCTGCAAAGAAGCACTGGAACCGCAATCTGACAAGCAAGGAAAGATATTTCTGTCTAAAACTGAAACCAAAACCAGAATCATAATAATGTGACAGCAGACCTAATTCCATGGAACACTAGAAAACTCACAAACTAGAACAACCCCGGAATCTGTGAAGCAACAGTAGATGAGATGATGACATAATCTGGAAGCCAAACTGAGACTAAAACTCTTCCATGGGAAGGAGTACCATAAAGACTCTGGAACATTAACCATAAAAATATGGCCCTCAAACTGAGATGGATCCAATGTGGATCATTAACCATAGGCTCTCAATCTAAAGTGTGAACCGATGTGAATCAATAATGTGTCTAGCTAAGCAAAGATATGGTAGAAAAGAAACTAAGAGACCAGATAAACTCATGTGAGTTGCCATCAAAACAATATGGATATGGAGATAAAAGTGAAAACTACACTCTAATCAGATTTATTATGCAAGAAACCCCCCTGAATGGAACTTTATCACAGTTCGTTTATTACAATAACCCAACGATTGTAAAAGGAGAGAATGCTAATGCATGCATAAACATAAAATAACATGATGTGGTACTGAAATGAAGTACAAATGTGCAAGTTTCACCTTTCCAATTGCCAAAACATCCAAGTAATCTCCAAAACACCCATTGGGACAAATCTAGAATAATGAAAACCTTGGGATAGATACAGAAAAAAGTGAATGGACGTCAAGATAGAGCTCCTCAATACCTTTCCAATGCCATAAAGAAGACGAAAAAGGAAGATCGTGGAAAAGAGTTATGAGCTCGGAAGTCCAAAATAAACATCTAACTTCAAACAGAAATAAATTAAAATAAACAGTAAAATACTAAAAAATAAATAGCACCACTAGAAAGTGCTCAGAACCAGCTTTCTGGCAATATCTCGTTTTTGAAAATCCGAGTTCGTACGCAAAAGTTATACCCAAAATACCAAAACTCCTCCAAAAGGGTTTGGAGTTAAGCCTGGCAACTAGGCTAACCGCTAGCATTAACCACTAGTGGTTAACTGATGGTGGCACCCATAAACTCTAGTTTTTTTAAAAAAATTCTTGAATTGCATGCCATACCAAGGCGTACGACCCAGAAATGAAAAAAATTAACCTCCCGGAGTCACTGTGTCCAATTTTGATGATTTCACAGTCAATTTTGGGGTTTTTGGGTGCTCTGAACATGATGGTGTGGTCCATTTGGGCTGAAAATGCTCCAAAATTTTAGGTATGCTCTAGATCTAGAAACCCTCATAAACTTCAAATCCTCATAGATCTGACAAACATATGCCTTTTTTGATGAAACGAAAGGTAAACCTGACTGTTCCAATAGCTCTGGATTCAATGGAATGCTCAGATCTGATCCAAAATGCTTCATAAATAAGCTCAAGGAATGAAACCCTCGAGGAACCCCAAACGTACTCTACAATGAATTTCTCCAAAAAACTAAGAAGGGGCTGCAAATCAAGCCTCTGATACCATGTTAGAAACCAAGATCTAATTGCAAAACAAAAAAATGACCTTCCACAGAAGAGAAAAATGAAAAAGTAGAGATTTGCATAAAAACATGCAATTTGATATATTCGAAGTACTTAATAAGACAAAGATGTTGCTATCTCTTGGCCCCCTCTCTATCTCTCACCATCTCTCCCTCCCTATCCCTGGCCCCTATCTTCTTCTCTCCCTCCCTTTCTACATATCACTCTCCATAGTCTCCCCCTCTTCTTTCTTTCTCTTTTCTACCTATCTATCCATTTCTCCCTCCCTCTCATCTCCCTACTCTCTAACCATCTCTCCCTCCCTCTCTCCCCTATCTTCTTCTCTCTCTCCCTTTCTACATATCGCTCTCCCTAGTCTCCCCCTCTTCATTCTCTCCCTTTTCTACCTACCTATCTATCTCCATCTCTTCTCTCTCTTCCTCTTCAACCTATCTCTCCCTCGACTCTCCCCCTCTTCTCTATCTCTCCTCCTCTGCCTATCAATATCCCTTTCTCTCCCTCCCCCTCTCAGCTATCTCTTCCTATCTCTGTCTCTCCCCATCCTTGTCTTTATTCTCTCCCTTTCCATGTTCTCCCTAGTCTCCCCCCTCTTCTTTCTCTCCATTTCTTCATCCATCCTCTCTTCTCTCTCTTCCCTCTTCCAGCCTATCTCTCCCTCTCTCCCCCTCTTCTCTATCTCTCCTCCTTTACCTATCAATATCCCTTTCTCTCCCTCCCCCTCTCAGCTATCTCCTGACCCCCTCTCTATCTCTCACCATCTCTTCCTCCCTATCCCTGGCCCCTATCTTCTTCTCTCCCTCCCTTTCTACATATCACTCTCCCTAGTCTCCCCCTCTTCTTTCTCTCCCTTTTCTACCTACCTATCCATCTCCATCTCTTCTCTCTCTTCCTCTTCAACCTATCTCTCCCTCAACTCTCCCCCTCTTATCTATCTCTCCTCCATGGCCAGAGGCCAGGAGATAGCTAAGAGGGGGAGGGAGAGAAAGGGATATTGATAGGTAGAGGAGAGATGGTGAGAGATAGAGAGGGGGAGAGATAGTAACTCTTCATTTTGATGAAGCTCTTCGTTGAATTATCTTCAAAAAAATAAAATATTTAATTAATTTCCTTTTGAAAAATTAAATATTTTAATTAATCTTCATTATCTTTGAAAAAATAATCAATTAACCTTCCATTGACTTTAAATTTTTCATCTTTGCATTCTCGTGAAAATTAACTTTAATGATTATTATAATCTTCACTTTGGTAGTGATTTTCACATTCAGTTTTACTCCTATGCATTTTCACCATATTTAAATAAATATTCTTTTGGATAAATAATCACCCACTTTCATCTCCTATGGTGAAAATATTTTACATTGCATTCACTTTGTGTCCATTCACCTGATGAAATAAAATACTCCTACGTAGAAACAATTGTTCAGTCCATGATTTGCATTTTCTTGATATCCCAAGTGAAATATCTCATATTTTACCCCTCTATAAAATATTTTCTTAATTGTGCCTTTTATCATTATTACCATCCAAAGTAACTTCATTCGACACTTTTACCTCCAAATCTTGGAAATTAATAAATTTACCATTTACATATAAAGTTCCTGCCATTGGAATCATTTTCCCTTGTGATTTACATATTTCAAAGGTAAGGATAATGCACCACTTTACTCAACATTGAAAATCCAACTTACTTCAAATAGATGTCTTGCCAATATCAATTTCTTCTCTTAATTGAGCTCCATGGGTGTGACATTTAAAATATCCCCTCAACCATTCTTCTCTTGTTGATAAGCTTTGCTTGCATCAATGCACCAACTTTAGGGTTTCTTTCCTTTATTCCCCCTACAAAACTCATAAAGTTACTTTTTCATCATCTGGACACTACACACAATGCAATTTACTACACAAAGTAGAGATATTAATTATAAAATTGTGGCTAAACAGTTTTTAGATGATGATTACGAGCCGTGGAGACTAACGATGCAAAGGTTTCTTCCTCCATGGCCAATATTGATGAATGGAAATGGAAGCTTAGCATGGTTATCCGCAACAAGGAGGATGCAGATATTTGATGTGCTTCCCTCACAATAGAAGTGTCATTAAATTAGAAAGGACAAGCCCCATTGAAAACATGATCTTCATCAGAGACCAAAATGAAAGAAGCATTTTGCAAATGGAAAGACCTTCTCATGAAGCATAATGATTAGTCTGAGACCTGCCATCAAATGGGGAAAACATCAAGCTCGCCTAAAAAGAACAAAAAAAAAAAACCCTAAAGTGCATCAGACAGAGTATGCTAATTGAAGAAAGATTTTCAAATTACACCAAGCCTTTGTGTTACACCGATGGGAACATATCGGCAAAAGAAAGATATTCAGAGGGAAATTTTCAAGTTGCGCCAATTTCATGTCACTCTGATGAAGGAGAAGTGTTGGGTGAATTTGAACGTTTATTTATTCATAATACAATGGCATATTTTCAAGAGTAAAATATTTCCATGGGAAGAGTCTAGAGTAATAATCATTTTATACATTCATTGGTGAAAGATATAAAGTTGGTAGAAAAATAATGTCTCCTTGATTATTCAAGTCACTCTATTACTCTATGCACGGGAAAAACACATTATTGGAATATTTCATTTGATAAAATGTAATACATAGTGGGAGATTTAATTAATTTGCAAGATTTGAGGTAAGAGTGCTAAATGAAAATACTATGGGGAGTAAAAATGATAAAAAGCACAATTAAAAAATATTTTACGAACAAAATATGAGATATCAAGCAAAGGAAAAACTATGGATTCAATAATTGCTTTTATCCAGAAGTATTTTATTTCATTAGGTGAAAAAACACAAAATAATTGCCACATAAAATATTTTCACCAAAGAAGTAAAAGTGGATTTATTTAAATATGGTGAAAATTCTTGCGAGTAAAAGTCAATTAATTCATCTATGTAAAGTTAATTGATTATTTCACCCGAGATGATGAAGATTAACTAAAATATTTAATTTTCTAAAATGACAATTAATTAAATATATTATTTTTGAGAAAGAATGTTGAAAAGTTGCACTAGAACAAATGAAGGGTCATAACCCTAAAATGTGTATTGTATATATGTACAGTAAAATCATGCAAAGATGATTAGATTTAAGAGAAAGAAGAAGTAGATTAGGTAGTTGGATAGGGTGAACTGTTGCCGAAATAAAACATCATGTTGTATATTGTAAAATCTTTTCAAATTATATAATGGAGAGGAATGCATAAATTTGGTGAAATCCTTTCTTGGTGTTGAGTTGTTGTGATGCAATTATTTACATTTTTATCTAGTTGTCTCCAACTTGAGGTCGTTTAATCATTTAAATCAGTATATCAAGTATATTTATGATTTATAAAAATGCATTCTCATTTTGTGTGAATTAATCAATTGGTGTCTGCAAGTCAGATTTAAATTCTTTTAGATGAATCGCAGTGATTTAAAGATTTATTTTGGATAATTGAAGAAGAACCTGGTAAGAAAATATTCCAGCACAATTTATGCAAGTCATAAATTTAGTGAAGTTTTATGCCAGTCATAGAACCTCATTCTCAAAGTGCCTAGCAACTAGAGTTAAGCCAAAAAGGGAAAACACATATCATTTACCTCTTGACTCCATTATCCCAACAAAAGTAGGCACTGGTCACACCAATTCCATTTTAGAATTTAATAAAATATTATTCAAATATTCACATCTCACATTTCAATAGGAGTAGTTAGCAAGCTTTCGTCTATTACACTTTATGCCATCGTAATAGATCTACCAAATCCAACCAAGTCAAACAACTTTAAGTTTGCCCCATTCACACAGGTATACCCACCTAGGTCTAGCAACACCTAAAGAGAAGAAGGTGCAAACCATTTGGCCTTGTCTGTTACCCTAAAATGTACCAAGAGTTTGGCAACCTCTTGAGGTATTTTTCCTACGTTTTTGAGAGCTAACACAACCTATCTCTCCCTCTCTCTGCCTCTTCTCTATCTCTCCTCCTCTACCTATCAATATCCCTTTCTCTCCCTCCCCCTCTCAGTTATCTCTCATCCCCCTCTCTATCTCTCACCATCTCTCCCTCCCTATCCCCAACCCCTATCTTCTTCTCTCCCTCCCTTTCTACATATTGATCTCCCTATTCTCCCCCTCTTATTTCTCTCCCTTCTCTACCTATCTATCTCCATCTTTTCTCTCTCTTCCTCTTCAACCTATCTCTCCCTTGAAACTCCCCCTCTTCTATCTATCTCTCCTCCTCTAACAATCAATATCACTTTCTCTCCCTCCCCCTCTCAGCTATCTCCTAGCCCCCTCTCTATCTCTCACCATCTCTCCCTCCCTATCCCCAACCCCTATCTTCTTCTCTCCCTCCCTTTCTACATATCACTCTCCCTAGTCTCCCCCTCTTCTTTCTCTCCCTTTTCTACCTATATATCTCCATCTCTTCTCTCTCTTCATCTTCAACCTATCTCTCCCTCAACTCTCCCCCTCTCAGCTATCTCCCAACCCCCTCACTATCTCTCACCATCTATCCCTCCCTATCCACCCTATCCATCAAATCTCTATCTCCACCTCTCTTCCTTTCTCCTCCCATATATCTCCATCTCTCTTTCTCTTCCCATATATCTCATCTCTCTTTCTCTTCCCATATATCTCTATCTCTCTCTATCTCTCATCATCCCCCTATATGTATCTATATCACCCCCTTTCTATGTCTATCTATATCACCCCCTTTCTATGTCTCTCCCTCTCCCTCTCTATATATTGAGCTATCTCTCCCTCTCTCCCCTATCTCCTCTCTCTCCCTTTCTACATATCACTCTCCCTAGTCTCCCCCTCTCAGCTATCTCCTGACCCCCTCTCTATCTCTCACCATCTCTCCCTCCCTCTCTCCCCTATCTTCTTCTCTCTATCCCTTTCTACATATCACTCTCCCTAGTCTCCCCCTCTTCTTTCTCACCATTTTCTACCTATCTATCTCCATCTCTTCTCTCTCCTCTTCAACCTATCCCTCCCTTGACTCTCCTCCTCTACCTATCAATATCCCTTTCTCTCCCTCCCCCTCTCAACTATCTCTCAACCCCCTCTCTATCTCTCACCATCTCTCCCTCTCTATCCCCGACCCCTATCTTCTTCTCTCTCTCCCCCTTTCTACATATCATTCTCCCTAGTCTCCCCCTCTTCTTTCTCTCCTTTTTCTACCTATCTATCTCCATCTCTTCTCTGTCCTCCACTTCAACCTATCTCTCCCTCAACTCTCCCCCTCTTCTCTATCTCTCCTCCTCTACCTATCAATATCCCTGTCTCTCCCTCCCCCTCTTAGCTATCTCTCAGCTCCCTCTCTATCTCTCACCATCTCTCCCTCCCTATCCCCCCTATCCATCGACTCTCTATCTCCACCTCTCTTACTTCTCTTCCCATATATCTCCATCTCTCTTTCTCTTCCCATATATCTCTATCTCTCTATATCACCCCCTTTCTATGTCTCTCCCTCTCTCCCCTATGTTCTTCTTTCTCTCCCTTTCTACATATCGGTGTCCCTAGTCTCCCCCTATTCTTTCTCTCCCTTTTGTATGTCCTATCTATCATCATCTCTTCTCTCTCCTCCTTTTCAACCTATCTCTCCCTCTCTCCCCCTCTTATCTATCTCTCTAATGTCAAGCCTTCTAAAAATAGTATTTTATTAAACTATAAGTAGATTATTTTCACCACTCTTCATTCCACATGAAATGCCAACTGTAGCAATTGTTTTGTTGCTTTTGTCAAGTTTCATTAACCAATATATTTAGTGGGTTGAATAAATTTGTGTTATGACCCTTGGTCTCTTAAAAATAATTAGACAATATTAGGGAGATCGGGAAGGGGGGGAAAGTAAACACCTTCAAAATATGGGTAGTTGTGGGTTTGTTCATTTTCTTTGTATACTATATACTTAGTTCTCTAGGATAAATAAGTCATTGCATAGGAAGGGTGATAATTGGTCTAAAAAATCCAAACGAATTTGCAATTATTTTACTACTATGATCAAGGTGTCATCTTTCATGAAATTTCCCAAAACACTATTCATTATGATCATATGGAAATTTCTAGGAGAACTACAATAGTTGTAACATCATGAATTAAAATTAAACATTAAAAAGTACATCATGAATTAATTATGTAATGGCATAAAAATTAAAAACATCATGAATTGATTATGTAACCACATAAGTCAGATATAATTCTATCAAGAAATGAATATCAAATAGATAATACAATCACATAACTCATACATTTCAATGTCATTGATCTTCTTCTTCATCAAACTCTTTGTCTGATGTATCATCTGATCCAGATTCGACATTGTAAGGATTGGTCATATCATCATCATCGTCATTGATATCAGTTTTGATAATTTCATCATCCACATGGATATCATCTTCATGAAAATTAACTCCATCATCATGATCTAGTTCCTCCTCTTCAACATCTTCGTTAGGCATATCATCAAATAATTTTTTATTTTAATCATCATTAACATCATCTTCTAGTTCTTTGGTAACTTCTTTCACCACATTATAATTTATTGGCCTTCCTCTTGGATCATGTCTAACAAAAAATTACGAACTCGGTTTACCTAGAACCTCTGAGTAAAATACCTGCTCACATTGGCTTGGAAGAACATAGGGCTCATTTCCAGCTTGCTCGATCGACCTTGTATTAACCATGGTAAATCCATTATCATGTTCAATAACAGTTCTTTCAGGATCATTTTCATTCAATTGTAGCCTATACCATAGTACAACGAACATAACTAATTTGAAAGACTTAAAGTCAAACTCAAGTATATCATCCAAAATCACATAGTATCAATTTTTTGAGACTTTTGGATGTATGTTGCTTCTAGATGAAACATTGGTCACCTAAAACACTGTAGTTATCCCAGAATCACAATTTTTCTTTGTGTCATACAAATTTTTGATTCAAAATTTATGACCATTGCAACACATAGCCTTGTGGTGTTTCACCTGCAATATGTCAAACATGAAAAGAATTATTGCAATATTGTCAGTTGATAAACATATTTATTCTTGGTTGAATGTATGCAAAGAAAAAAATCTCAACATATATATACATCAATATAATTGAAAATAATTAAATAATATGGGTGATTAATATATTCATATGTACATTTTTAACTCTTAAACCATATGCTAAATCAATTTCCCTTTGTGTAACATTGGAATCTCCATTACAATGAACTTCTTTAACCAATGAAGCCACACCTTCCCATGTTAATGTGCAACCAGATTGTTGGCATCCTTCAATCCATACCATCATCAATCAATATTTTTTGCGACATACAAATGTAGTGCATCCCACTCTCAACCAAATGTATCAAAAAAATTTAAATTCACAAACAACATTAACAAATTCAAAAATTAAAACATTTCAATAGTGATGTTAACAACCTTGAAATTAGTGTGTTTTATGTTTCATGTGATCATAAAATATTAAAGAGTCAGTTGTAGAGGTGGTTGTTCAGTAGTTGAGATGTAAAGGCCTTTAAAAGGCATAAAGTGATCATTGTAAACCCTCATAGGATGAGACATAAAGAAGGTATAGTTGTTGTCCTCAAGAGTTTTGTGAGGAAAAACATGTGAAATGAGAGGTTCAAGCCTATGTTTCAACAAAATATGTATGGGAAACATTATTTTATGAATTTTTACCCATTTTCAAACCTAAGGGGTTGTCTCCAAGTTTTTTTTGAGGTCTGGGAGGTTGTGGAAGTATGAGATTGAATAAACCCTCAAGATTTTGGCCTAAAACAAGGGTTTTTGGGTTTGGCAAGAATCTGGTCATACAAGTGGAATATTTTTGTGGATTTGTAGGTTGAGGCATAAAAATTGATGCCTCAAGATTTCATGGGCATATGAAAATTTTAAAGACTAGTTCCTTTGTAAAATAGGCCTAATCAGTGTAATCAACACAACCTAGAAAGGGTGATTTTGGTGATTTAGTCCAAAGTACTTGTACTTTCCCTTCAATTGTGTTTAATAGCACCAAAATGGGTGTCTAAAACCATGAAGGGTTTGTCTGGTGTTTTGTGAAAGTTTTGAGTTATTGGGAAAAACTAGGTTTGCACTACTACAAGGATTCAAGGAGTCAAAGTGTGAAATTTGACTTCTGTTGTTTTTCAGGCTTTGAGAGTTGTTTGGATTGTTTAAAGTGGACATTCTAAACTTTTTGGAAGCCTCTTAAAGGAATGTTGATAGGCTGGTTGAGTTGAGCCTCCCAAGTCTACATCAATTAGTTAATTACCATGGTATAGTACGACTTTAATTTATAATTGATGTATATTGAAGATTAATAATTAAATAATTCCAATATACATAAAAAAATGTAAAATTTATGCCGATATTGGAATGGTGTGATGGTTTATTGGTGGCATTGTTGTTCTTGCCTCCAAGGTTCAAACCCCGTTGGGGTGGTATTGTTGAATGGTTGTATCTGGTTCATAGCTCCAGTCAAAAGCGTTTAGCCCTTGAATAAAAAAAAAATGTAAAATTTATTATAATTACCTTTCAGTTTCCTCAATCTACCTTTCCCCATCAGGCACTCCCCTTCGAATTTGTTAATGGAGTTGGGATCCCAAATGCAATCTACATGGATCTTTGCTACAAACATAGGAAGATATTCAGTAATGTACACCATGGTCTGGTATACCATATATCCCTCCACCATAGAACCCTCAGGATGTGCTCTTTTTCTAACCAAAACCTTCAAAAATTTCAAGTGCCTCTCAACCATCCACATTGACCTTGTGTGTACAGGTCCACACCTCAACTTGGTGTATGAGGTAGTGTTCTTGTGCGTTGAAAAATGTCGAAGGTAGAAACTTTTGCATTTCACACATTAGACAAGGAATTTTTCTCCTCCAATAATTTATATCTTCTTTATGGATTTATTTAGATGGCAACCATCTACAAGTGATTAAAGGTGCAAATATATTAACGATATTTAACAATAATATACAATATAGTACATAACAAGTAAAATAAATGGAAATTATAAGTTCTATTCAACGAATTGAACAAATATCACTACTTACCTCATGTATTTTCCAAGATCATATATAATTTGCTTGACATTTTTGTCGAAGTTGTCTAGGAGAGATAGAGAGGTAGAACGTACTGCAACAATTATAAAATGATCTTTTCATTATTTTTCAAAAAGCAGTAAACATAATACATTGAAAATTACATGTAGCATGCAAATATATATATATATATATATAATATATATATATAATATATACCAAAATAATTACCTTAATGAAGGTATGCCAATCATGCATTTTCATCCCTGACCCAAATTCACCTTTCTTTGTTATAATATTGTTTATGTTTGTAGCAAATCCTGTGGGAAATTAATTTTTTCGTATGACTTATTTTATAGCATTGCTTTGTTGCTCCGTTAATAACCAAGGAAGGGCACTTATTTTAATTTGGTCTCCATTACTATTTAATTGAATGACATTTTTCATTACATGATTGGCTTCCTGAATGTCACTACAAATTTTGACAATTTTTTCTTTGTCAAGCCTTCCATCCAATATTTTCCATAACGTTTATGTTATATTCTTTCTGATATGCATTGTATCAAACAAATGCACAATTTTTAGTTGTTCATAGTAGAGCAACCTACTAAATGTTTTGGAATAACTTTTCATTCCTTGTGGAAGCTAGTCATTAATGCCTTGATGACCTTCATGAAGCATATATGTTAAACAAATTAACAATGAAAATCATTGTCAATTATAGCATGAGCAAACAAAAAATAATATAAAAATATAAATTCCAAACATATCTTTTATGATAGATAAACAATTTGATCTGATGTATAACCTTGACGATTAATTCTATTATATTCCAACTTCCATAAGTGAGATGTCATTCTTCGTGGTTTTGATGTAGTCTCTTATTTCCCATTGAAAATATGTTTTTCAGTAGCTCGATACTTATGATTTTTGTGGAGGAAGTGTCTATACTCATCAAACACCTACTTTCCTATACTTGTTGAATGACAAGATTTCATCTTTGGACCATAAATTGGACATGCAAATTTTCCCTTTGTTTGAAGACTTGCAAGATCATATATAATTAGATTAAATATGTCAATTTTTATAATTATATATAATGAATAGATTATCTAAAAAACATGCATGATATCTACTTCATAAAATTAAATATCGTTAAAGTGCATTCAATTGTTATAACATACCACAAAAATGTGTTAGCCCGAGGGCATCAGGAATTTTCCATACAAGCATTGCATGGAATTGAAATTTTCTTTTTCCTATTGGTCTAGAGATGTCATAAATAGTGACGCCATTCCATAACTTTAGTAACTCATTGATAAGAGGCATGATATATACATTCATATATTTAACTTGGTACTTACCTGGTTGAAAAAACGTAAATATTACATAATTATTAGAACCATTTTACGGCAATATATAAATCAATGTACATGACTATTAAATGAAAAAAATATAAGTCATTATGCAAAAAATAAGAAAAATGAGATACTACTATGTTAAAGAAAATTGATGTAAACAAATACCTAGAACAATCATTTCCAACATTATGTGCTCCCTCTTTATTGACATCCATGGAGGAATGTTATTGTTGATAACAAAAATAGGCCACACCGAGTAAATAGATCGCATCTCTCCAAATGGATTAACACCATCCGCTACCAATGAAATCCTAAGATTAAGAGGTTCTTCTTTAAAGTGTGGCCATTTTTCCTCCATGTCCTTAAATGTAGAATCATCTGCAGGCATTCGAAGAATTTCATCTCCACTTCTATTCCATACATGGTAATCCATAAATTGTGTTAAGCTTTCACACCTAAATAATCGTTGCATACATGGAATAACAAGAATGTAACGAAGAACCTTGCAAGACACCTTTTTGTTAGTTGATCTATTTGATATCTACTGATATGATATTCTGGGAAATCTGTTGCAAATTCATGTTTTTTATTATATATAATATGATCATTGGGACATGCATCTATTGCTTGATACTCCATTCCAATATCTTTCATAATGGTAGATAAATCTCAATATGAGCGAGGTAAAATATTTGATGGTGGTAACAAAAATTCACTAATCAATCTACAACAAAAAATAATTTGTTAATATAAAGAATATTAATGGTACATATTTCATCCTCTATTTACTAATGATGAACTAACAACAATTAAAATAGATGAAAAAAGATGACATATATGACATACCTTAACATCTGTGACATTGCTATGTTGGATAAACCATCCATAACCTTCAAGTTCACCAGCAACAATATAGAAGAGAGAAGAGTTGTTTTGAAGCCTTCATAAAGGGGCTCTATGCCTTCTCAAGTACAAGTAAATCCTGAACATCATCAAAGTCATCCCAATCATCATGATCAGTTACCCCACTAAATGTGTCATGGATCAATGTATTTGTACCATCATCTTCAACTATGTTTTCTGGCACATGGTCCTCTTCTTCCATAGGATCAGTAACTTCATCTTCAATATTCACAGCTCCATGTTCCTCGGCTTGCAAAAAAAAATTCTCTGAGGCGTGATAATCAATATATTGTGCCCTAGGGTGCCCCACCTTTATAATAATGATCGACAAAAATAAACCATAATCATGATCAAGTAATTTATATATATATATATAGAAATGTTAAAACGATATAAACATTTACAAATTCAATCAATATAAACACATATAATGAAAAAATTACCAATGGACGATAATCATGCCCCCCTTTAATGTGACCATGCTGCCTACAATGTTTCTCAGTTGTAATTAAAACTCTTCTTGTCTTTAAGCCCTTGCAATTATTGCAAGGACAATAACATTTCCCATCACCCTTTCTTTTCAATCTAGCCCACATTCTAGAAATTCTCTATTCATTTTGTTCTACACTAATATTATCTGACATGATTTTTCTTTACCAAGCTTGAATATTTAGATCTTAAAAAAGTATCAAAATCAAACTCTAATAATTTTTAATCATAAACAGGTAACAAAATCTAATAATTTTGATATTTTTCCCCAAAAAAATTCGGCATGCAACAACCTCTCCAAAAGAGAAGATAGTTTGAAGTTAATGAACCCAAAAAATACTTTAAAATGCTAATTCCAAAACTTATTAAATTATAATTTTACTATGATTTCCAACCATTAGACTCCTAAAATCAGAATATTGAACTTGCACAACAAAATCTGGAAATGAAATTCTCAAAATTCACAAGTCTAAAAATGAAAACTGATGAGATGTTGCTTTAAGATATGATTTTCAAACCTAGAAGTACAAATCTAAATTAATTATGGAAAAAGACAATGACTACCCTCAATGTGGCGATATCTTCTTAAATATTTTTTTATTTTTCCCAAGAAAATTGTCCTTAGTTCTCCTCAAATTATCACAAGTAGAGAAAATTCGTAAGTATAGCAAAACACTTTCATAATAAATAGGAAAACTCACTTTTATTCATGCCAGCCACAATTTCATTTTTTTTCTGATTTTCCATTATTATCAAAATTTTGACAAAATATTTTGGCAAAATTTCAATGTAACTTAATCTAAATTTTGACAAAAAACAAGTTCGTAGAAATTGTGACGAACCTCGGGGATAAAAAATTAAAAAAATTAAAAATTACACTTCAAATTTCACAAGCAGCCGACAATACATCAAATTATAAATATTTCGTCAGCAATTTTCGTTGGATTTTGCAGTCAAATGAGTTAGTGCAGGCTAGCTCACTTCGAAGTTGGCTCTTTTCCACACAAGAGCTCCAAGAGAACACTTCTTCTAAAAACATCATCTAGTGGTTGAAATCAAGGGTTCCCCTAGCCTCCAAGGGTGCTTTGTTTCCAGACTTAGCTATTTCACAAATTGGCTAAAAATCTACTTTAACTCCAACTATAGGCTACTAACTCTTCCTCTAACTTGACTGAGATATGTAACAGAAAGATGAATGTAACACAGATAGGATGAATACCTGAGATCATTAGACATACTTCATTCAAGGCTCCAAAACATTGGGTGCCCCTGGCTAAGAGGTGCACTTTTCATTCCAATGTTAGTCATTTTTGCATTTCCCTCATTTCTCGTTCAATCTCCTATATCAAATGCTAGACAAATATTTTAGGCTAGCTGGATAGCTCATCATGAATCTAACAATATTCCAAAGAAGCCTTCTTGGAAGTGACAAACCTCAAAACTGAAATGTGGGCCTCTAAAATCTAGGCGCCCCTAGCCTTTAGGGGCTTTAGTGCTCTAGAGTTAGAATTTTTTTGATAATTTTCATCCTAGTGAAAAATCTCCTCTAAGACAAAGCATTATTTAGAACTTATCTCACCATAAATTCTTCATTTGAGCCTTTTACACTTAGATTTTGACTCCTGGTCTCTAGTCATCTACCATTGATGACCTTAGAGCTCCTAGCTTTCTATCTGAAAAAACAAAAACTACCCCCCAAAATTAAACTGAGTTTTAACTGAATCTAACTTCACCATTGTGATCATGAAGCAAAATAAGCCAATCAAAACAATTTTTAGGGTTCTGCAACCTAAAACAAGGGTGCTCGAAACCATAATTTTCAATTTTTTCAAATTTCACAAGTATCCTTCTGGCATCAAACTAACACAAAGTTCATACTTGATTTTCCCAAAAACTATGTTTTGACATCATTTTACTGGGTTTAGACTCTTTCAAGCAAAATGCCTTAATGAAGCAAAAAAATTGGTTTGGGTACAAGGGGGTTGACCTTGACTAGTAAATTCAAGACAACCTTATAAATTTTGAAAACTTTCACAAAGCATTGCCTAAAGCATAGGATCATAGAGAGCTAATACCCAAAATGAGATTAAATTCACACTATGGACTATGAATGAAAATCATCTACAACCATTCATGAACCAAGAACCTAAAAAATAGAAATAACATCAAAAATTTCAACAATGGATCCCAATCTACAATCTTTGGATGAGAAGCAGTCTCAATTCAGCTAAGTGTTATCTTTCAAACACGAAACTGATAATCTGCTAGGAGGTATGTGTTCCTCGAAGCCAAGGGTCTGAAATCATTTCAATAGCACTCTGTCATCAATAGCAATGGATACCAAATGAATGAGCAAAGCCTCTCTTATAGAATTTTGAGGGTGACCTTTCAAATTCCAACTTTTCCCTCGAAAAGGGATGCCCAAGCCTCTTTTGAAATATTTAATTTTTAAACACACTTATTTCTCCTTCATTCTAAGCATCCAAGGCACAAAGATAAATATTTAACTTTTGAAATATTAAATTCCCTCTCGATGAGGCGTCCACCCTTAAAATCCCACTTAAAAACAACTTAAGTCATTAGACTAGGCCATGGGGCCTCAAAAGATCATAAAATGTTAAAATGACTTAAATTCATCAATTTACCAAAATGAGCCTCAAATTGCTGAAATCCAAATATACTCAAACTGCCTTGCTCGAAATGGAAATTACACTAGATTGTTGAGCTGCTTCCAACTGAGACATTGCCAAAAATAGAACTTACTAAAAATAGTAAGTTGTTCCAAACTCATTTTAACCACAATCCAAGCATTTATCATAACTTACTAAAAATAGTAAGTCTCACAAAAAATAGCCTGATGCATTTGCATGTCATACCATTGCGAAGCTTTCTTAAAACCCAGCAAGAATCTATAATCAAAATTGCAAAACTCCAATATGCAAACCCTTGAAAACATCAAAAACCTCTAAACTGGAAACCCTAATTTTACCTCTAACGAGCCTACAGGCATCTGGAATACGCTGACGGGCCACTGCACTGCCTACTTTTGAGAATGGGACATTGTAGGACATGAGTCATTTTGGAGCCCAATAATCAACAAAAGAAAATTGCTTTCTACCATTAACAACTAGATTCCTAAAGAGAAAGCTAATGCAATCCCAACATGAACC